>PDHQ01000108.1:0-111321 GCA_003339415.1 Ophiocordyceps camponoti-saundersi (nom. inval.)
ATTATTATTATTATTATTATTATTATTATTATTATTATTATTATTATTATTATTATTATTATTATTATTATTATTATTATTATTATTATTATTATTATTATTATTATTATTATTATTATTATTATTAAATATAATAAGATAAAGAGGATATTAAATATAAGCTTAAGTTATATTAGCCTTAACCTTATTATATAACTTATAAAAAGCTCCTTTTATATTATAAGAAGGAAATTATTATTCGCTTAATAAATATAATAAATAATATTATAAATAAGATAGCGTGCGATATTATATAAGCTATTAATACTACTATTTGCTTTCACTTATACTTAGCTATATATTACTTTAATAATAAAGATATTAAACTTATTTTTAATAAGGATATAGCTACCTTTACTTAAAACCTTAGCTAAGTTACTTTTATCTTTAATAATAAAGTAATTTTTATAAATAGAATTTATAATATTATTACTAAAAGACTTTTTTTAAATCTTATTATTAGGGAATATAATAACTTTTTTAATAAGATAATATAAGTTAATAAAATACTAATAGCTTATTTATAAGCTTTTAAGCCTTAGCTTAAATTTACTAAAATAGCGGTTATTATTAGCTTTAAATTACTAATTAATATTAATAAACTTTATAATATATATATATTATATTACTCTAGGGACCTATAAGGTATCTAGGCATATAGAGGGTAGAAAGAGGGGAAAAACCGGGCCGGGCCTAGGGGAAAACCCCTTACTAAGTAGTCGGTAGCTAGTAAGGTAAGAATAGTAAGTAAGGAGAGGGTGCTATAGCGGGCCTCGTGCTAGTCCGCTAGGTTATAATAGCGGGTTTAAGGTAAAATAAGCTAAAGTTTAAGGGTTACTAAGATAGAAATAGCTACGAACCTTAGCCGCGGGAGGGTAAATATAAGCTATAACTTTAGTAAGGGAAGGAGGTATATACCGCTATAAAGTAAAGAGGTATATATTAGTATATACCGTAGCGCCCCGTAATTAGTAAGTAAGCTACCGTAAGGTATAAAATCTTATAGCTTATATAGCGCGGGGCCCCTTTTCTTTATAAATAATATTAACTTTAACTTTTTTTATTATAATAATAATAGCTTATAATTATAATATAAAAATTAGTAATAAATAAGCTATACTTTATAATAATTATATTTCTAAATTTACTTAAAATTACGTCCGCTATTTATATACTAGCTATTAAGATTAGCTAAATAAATCGCGCCTTATTTAAGCTATATATTAATAAAATTAAGCTAATATTTAGTAGCTATAAATACGTATATATACGTTACTTATACTTAGACGAATTTTACTTATATATTTATATATCCTTAGCTTAAAAATAACGCTATAAAGCTATATATTATATAAGCTAAGTATTATAATAAGTAATAAAAGTTTAGAGGGGTATAAGCTATAGCTAAGAAAAATCTCGCCTTAATTTAAAATTTAAGCTAAAGCTATACTTATAAGAATATAATTAAGGTAAAGAACGCCCTTAAGGGTATCTATATTAAGGTTATAAAAGAGGTAAAGGAAGCGGAGGGAGAGGGGGGGGAGATATTTATCTTTATATTTAAGTTAATCTACGCTATTTTAAAGTAAGTTAACGCCTATATTAATTAATAAACTTTAGGCTTTATAAATATAGCTTATAATATACTAAACTTAAGTAAAAAAGTAATAATAATATTTAAGAAGCTAAGAAAGCTAGCTTAAGCTCCGCTTAAGGTAAGGGTAGATATAACTTATAAGGTAAGTAGAACGCGTAAGCTAGTAATAACGAAGCTTACTAAGGCGGCGCTTATAGCGCTTTTAAAAAGTAAAAATAAGAGATAGATATTTTTTATTATAATCTAAATATATCTTATTAAGAAAAAGGCCCGCGCTGCGCTTAAGACTTTTATAATCGTATTAAATATAAATAATAATAACGATAACTTATTACTTATTTTTACTATTAACTTAAAGCGTTTATATCTCGCTAAAGTATATTTTAAGAAAAGTAAAGGAGGGAGCTTACGCTAAGTTAGTTTCGGCGATAATAAAGTTCTAAAATTAGAGGCTACGCTAGCGCTAAATATAGTAAAAATAAGCTTAACTAGTAAGGGGGTAGCTAAGTCGCTTATAGTAAAAAAAACCTTAGTTAAGGCGGCGGCTACTATAGTAGCTACTAATATTTACGCGGCTATAATAAACTATAATATTATTATAATAAGGATAGATTTAGCTAAATCTTATATCTCTTAGATACTTAAAGGTGCCTTACTTTAAGTTACTTAGTAGGCTAGTATTAGCTAGGAGTTTTAGTTAGTTAGTTTTTAATATAACTTACTTCTTACTAACTTAAAATTATTAAAAAAGTATAAACTTAAGCTATACTTTAGTAAAGTATTAAGGAGGCGCGGGGGGCTTTACGGTTATAAGCTATCGCCGAAATATTTAGAGATTTTAAAATTAAATAAGTTATTCCTTAATAAAGATAATAAACTAACGCTAACGATAATTACTTTTAGTAGCACGTAGCCCGCCGTTACGCCGAATCCTATTATTATTCTAAGCTTATTTTAGTAATAAGTAACTTTACTTAAGCTAATTATTACTCTAAGCTTATTATAATAGTAAGCGACCGCTTTATAGCTAACTACTACGCTAAACTTATTATAAGCTATTACGCTAATAGTAACTCCGAGTAGGACGCGCCTTATTTTAAGTCTTAATAGCTTTACGCTAAGTAAACTCGCGTTACGGGGCTAGCGTTAGTCCGCGGTTACTTTTACTAATAAGGTAGCTAGAGGAGTTAAGGAGTTATTAAATAAGGGAGGAGACGATAACTTAAACTTAGTAAATATAAATTCCTTTAAGATATAAAGTAAATCGTAAATAAGGTAAGTAAATTAATAATATTATAGTTATAGTAATTTATATAAGATAAGGCTATATCTAGCCTTAATTAAACTTAAAAGTATTAGCGTAAAAAATATTAGTAAGCTAAAATTAGTATAAGTTAATATATTAAAATATTTACTTCGTAATTATAGTTACTAATAAATAGCGGTTAAGCTTTAATTATAATCTAATATTAAAAGAGATAAGCTAAGGTAGTTTATAGCGCTATTTAATTAATTAAGGGTATTAAAAGAGTAAATAGTAAGTATTTTCTAATTTAGTATTATATTAATATAAAAGGGAGACTATTTCTAATACGCGCTTATAAAAAAGGAACTTTTTAAAACTAATTTTACTTATATAAAGTTACGTAATTATAATACTAATATATTTCGGTAAGTTTTTATATTTTTTAAGTAACTTCGCCTTATTAAAATAAGGTAAGAAATTAAAAGGAAAAAAGGTAAGCTTAGAATATCTTATATATAGCTAATTTTCGGAGTCCTCTTACTATACTTTCTAATCCCGGCGGAGAAGGTTAGTTATAAACTTCTTATTAGGGGGTAATATATCGCGTCTTATCTACGTTCGGACTTAATATATATATTCCTTTAGCAGCTACCTAGCTTTTTATTATTTTATTAGTTAATAAGGGGGGAAGCGTAATAGGAACCTTAAGATATTTCTAAAAGCGGTCTAGATCTTATCTAATATTATTATATCTTTTAAGCGGTAAAAAGTATTAGTTTTCCTTTTATTTAAGTAAAGATTAAGTAAAGGAATTTAAGATTTAGCTTTAAGGTAATAAATAAATATAGCTTTATAAGCTTTAAGTATTATCCTAAGGTATTATAACTATTCCGGTCTTAAAGCTTTAGCTAAATTTAATAAGTTTCCGCTTATAAGGGTAATAATATAAAATATAATAATAATATATACGATAAGTAATTAAATAATTTTTATATAAAATTTACGGGCCTAGGTAAGGAGGTAACTTTAAGTAAAGGCGGATAAAAAGAAAAAGATAAGGTTTTAGCAAAGGAGCTTAGTATATATAATTTATAGATAAGGTTTTTATTATAGCCGCTAATAGATTTAGACGCTTAAAAATCTTACCTTAGAAACGGGGTAAACTTAGTAATCCCCTAGTTAGACTAGGTCTATCTCTAAAATATATTTCCAGGAAAAATATATAAGCTTACTTTTCTCCGGCCTAAATTTTATATTATAGTTATATACTTATTATTCGTATATTACCTATATAGCCTAAAGCTATCTTATAATTATCTTAAAATTAAGCTTAATATTAAGAAAGTTTATATTATCTACGAAATTAATTACTTATATTCTTTCTTTATATACTAGCTAGTTATAAAACGGGGCTATATATAGGATAAATAAAATAGCGGAGAGCGGTAAACTTTAAGGAACTTTAGTCTTAATCTAATATAGTTCCGAAATCTTATTATTAAAGTAAAGTTAAGAGGTGCGATCTTATAAGTAGCTACTAAGGAAAGCTAAGATCTAATCTAAAAATCTTAGATATTTAAGTTCGGCGACGAGTTTATTATAATATATAATATTAAACGCTCCCTTAATATTAAGTTATAAGAAAAATATTACTCTTTTCTTAGCTTAAGTAGCTTAAATAAGCTTAGTAACTATAAGAATAACTAGCTTTATAAATTAATTCCGCTTATTACTTATTTAGCTTTTAGAAAAAAATAAATATAATTTTATAGCTTTAGTAATTTATTATCTTATTATAATTTTTAAGATTTTACTTAAGTAATATAATAAGGATATAAGCTTATAAGTACTTACTTTTTAGTAAGCCTCTAGCTTCTTTCTAAATTTATATAAGATAATTATAATAGTAAACTATAGCTAGGGCGAGAAATAACTAAATTATATATACGCTTAGAAAATTATAGCTAGCTAAGTAATAAAGATAAGGTAATATATCTTAAGAAATCCGGCGGGAATATTATTTACTTTAGCTACTTTCTAAAAGGTTATTAACTTAAGTATTATAATAATATTAGTTTAAGTAATTTTAATATTAATAGAGAACTTAAGTTTAGGCGGTTTAGTATTAGTTAAGGGTATACTATAAAGCTAAGGAAAGAACTAATTAGCTAAGATATTAGCTTTAGCTATATAGCTATTAGCTTAAAATCTATTAGTTATTCTTAGTATAAGGAGATAAATTAGATTTTAGGGGAGATTACTTTAGATATAAGCTTAACGCTTAATATACTAAAATTTAAAAAGTAAGCTAGCGATAATATAAAAGAAAGATCGCTAATAAGTATATTTTACTAAGTTTATAGCTATTTTCTAAGTAAAAGCTATCTCCTAAAACTATTACTAAGAGGAGTTTAAAAAGAGGGACCTATATTTACGCCGGGCCCGCTTAGCTACTTAAGTAGCTAAAGCTATAGCTAGGGTAAACTACGCTACTTTATAAGAATAGGAAAGGGTAATAAATAGCACTATCTAGTTAATAATAAGTTATAGCTTTTAGTAAAATTAGTTAAGAGCGTTATTAATCTTTATTAAGTTAGTAAGAGGGGAAAGTAAAAGGGTAATTTTAGCTAAAAACTTATAGTAAACTAAGTCTAGGTTCGCTTATTTTTACTATAAGCGTAATATATACGCTATTATAAGTATAAGAATACTAGCTATAAGAAATTAGGGGATATAGTTAGATTTAGTAAAATTAAAGTTTAAATTAGTATAATATATATATAAGTTTACTATAGCTTAGACTAAGTTTAGCGTACTATCCCTATATTTATAGAAAATTTAGGTATATTCTCCTTTTAAAATAAGGAGTTAAAGTTATAACTTAGTTATCTTATAAATTAGCTAATTTAAGTTATCGGAGAGCCTCTTATAATAGTCCTAAAGCGGGTAATATAAGTTAAAATCGCCGACTAGGACGTAGTTAAGGTTCGGGGGAAGGTCTTAAAAAATTAAAAAGCTACCGCTATAAGGGGTATTAAGGGGAGAGTAAATAAAAATAAACTAAAGTTTAGAACGGAAAGTAATACTTATCTAATCTTCCCCTATTTCTAAAAACTAAGTAAATATATTATATTTTTTATAAATATAAACTAAAATATAGCCGCTATTATAGATAAAGTAGTAAGGCGAAGTCTTAAGCGGAGGAGGCTTAGCGCTAAGGTAGCTAATAGTTTCCTAAAAAGTAATAATATTATAATTCGATTTACTACTAAGTACTAGCTTAGCTAGCTTAGTACGCTTATTTATATTCTAAGAAAGGACTTTTATAAATATAAGGAAACGGTTATAATAGTATTAGTTTCTTTATTATAATTTCTTTATAGCTTAGTTATAAATCTTATCTAAGTTTAAGCTAAAGCTAAGGTAATTAATACTTTTACGCTTTTTCGGATAGTAAGGTTAAGTTAAACTAAAGATAAAGCTAGTTTATTAATAGTTTATATAAGTAAGACGCTATCTATATCTTAAAAAAGGGAGGTACTCCGGGCCTATTAGATAAAGCGTTTTATTACCTTAAAAGTATTCTTAATTACCTATATCTTAGTAGCGGGGCGGCCCCCTCCGAAGCTTAAGGGTTATCTATACTTCCTTCTAGTAACGAACTAGCCCGGGGATATACTATATATAATAACGTTCTTAGTTATTATTAATTTCGTCGGTTATAGGATAAACTATAAGCTAAGCTTAGCAAATCTAACTAGTTATCTCTTATAATAAGCTCTTACCCGATCTTAATACTTAATAGTAATAAGGTAAAGCTTAAACTATACGGGGTAGTCCTCGCTATAAGAGATATAATAAAATAAGTATCCTCCGATTTTAGTATAGTAATTATTCTTATTCTTATAATTAGTCGCTTTATACTTACTATAAAGCTTAGGGTATTTATATATTTTAGTAATATACTTAAAATAATAATAATTATAATATCGCTAGGGGCGGACTATATCTAAGAATAGCTTTATATAAAAGATTTAAGCGTTAATAGCTAGCTTATTATTATAAAGTTTATTAATATTAATTAGTAATTTAAAGCTAATAATAACCGCTATCTTAGTAAATTTAAGCTAGGGCTTAAGCGCTTATAGATAAGCTACGGGTATTTTATTAACTTATACTATCTCGTTAAGGAGGTTATTACGTTCCCTAGTAGTAAGGTTTAAAAGAAGTCCCTTAATAATAATATTATAGATCTTATCTATAATAGTTATTTTATCGCTAAAAATAAATATAACTTAGCTTAAGTTTTAGGTAAAGGTAGCTATATCCTTATTAAAAGTAAGTTTAATATCTTTACTATTAAAGTAGCGTATAGCTAAGTATAAGTTAAAGCGAATAGCGGTATTAATAGCTTATATAATATCGCGTATTATTCTATTTATAATATTATCTATTATATTCGCTAAGCGAATAATAATTTCCTTTTTATAATATAAGGAAAGCTTCTTTTCTAAATTATATAGTAAAGTTAAAGCTAATATAACCTATACTTATATTTAATATCCTCCCTATTTTATTATCTCCGAATATAATAATTTACGGAGGGTAATAATAATAGTATTTTTAATTTCCTTACGTATAATATAATTAATCTAAGTTTAGATTTAGTTTAATTTAAGTTCCTTATAAGCTACTATTATAGCCTAAGCTATATAAAATATATTAGCTAATATAATACCTAATAGTTAATAATATAGTTCTTTCTTATTCCTATTAACTAAAATTTATAATAATCCCTAATTATATCTAATATATTTTCTATTAGAGTTAGTATTTCTAGACTAATATATAGACGAATCTAACCCGCGTTTAAAGCGCGTTATAACTTTAGTTTCTTTATAAAAATTTCTTCCTCCTCCGCCGCGGTCGCGACTACCCCCGGCCAGAACT
The DNA here is from genome assembly GCA_003339415.1 of Ophiocordyceps camponoti-saundersi (nom. inval.). Taxonomy (NCBI): domain Eukaryota; kingdom Fungi; phylum Ascomycota; class Sordariomycetes; order Hypocreales; family Ophiocordycipitaceae; genus Ophiocordyceps; species Ophiocordyceps camponoti-saundersi. The sequence goes on from PDHQ01000108.1 coordinate 7,833, forward strand.
CGGCTAAGTATAGCTCTACTCCGAATTAAATAGCGAATCCGATACCGCTAACGTCTTACCTTTTCCTTTTAGATCGCGCCTTATATTAAGCGCCTATTAAGTTCTAAACTTTATAATAATAAGCTACTTATTAACGCTTAGATTTTCTATATAAAGCCCTTTTTAAACGCAGTTCGCCCTTAGTAATATTATAATTATTATTATTTTAGATATTTTACTAAAATATATAAATATTCTAAGCTTTATAATAAATATAAAGTAACTAATTATAAGAATAAAAATAATTATTATACTAAAGTTAAAAAATATTTATTTTATTATGTTTTTTATAGTGAGGATTATTTTATATAATTTAAGCTTTACCTTATCGCTATTAAGTATTAAGATTAAGTAAAAGCTTATTATAAAAAATAACTAATTAAATTTACTAAACCTAGCTTATAGTTTATTTTATAATTAATAAATATAATAATAGCCGAGGATATTATTATATATAATATATCCCTAAATTAGTTTATTATTAAAAGAAAGTATAAATAACTTTAAAGCTTTAAAAGGGGCCGCCTAATTATTAAGATATAAATAATTAAAAATACCCTTAAGGTAATAAAACGCTTTATTTAATAAGTTTAAAGTGCCTCCTTTTTTTAAAATATAGCTAATATTTTACTTATATAAACTATTAATAAACTAGCTTTATTTTTAATTTAACTTAACTTTATTATTTAAAAAAGCGTAAAAATACTAATTACCTTAGCCTTAGCTTAAACCTAAATAAGATTTATAACTAAGCTATAAAAAAATTATAATAAAAAAACTATTATTATTTTTACTATTTCCTTATATTTATAAAAATCTTTTTTTAAAATATAAATAAGTATATTAAGCTAGCTAAGCTAATATTTAATAATAAATCGGATTATAATATTTTTATTTTCTAAGAAACTATTAGCTATTTTAGCGCTAAGTCTCCCTTACTTAAAATTTCGCTTTACCGCTTTATTTATAAAAGCGGCTATATTTTAATTTATATTTATAAAAGATATAATATCTCCTCTTAGTTCCTAAAAGTAAGAGAGGACTAAGTAAATATTATATTTTATTTTAAACTTTAGTTTATTTCTATTTACTCTCCCCTTAATACTCCTTATAATAGTAGCTTTTTAGTTTTTTAACACCTTTCTCCGAACCCTAACTATATCTTAGTTAGTAATTTTAACTTATATTACCCGCTTTAAAACTATTATAAAAAGCTTTCTAATAATTTAAACTAGCTAATTTATAAAATAATTAAGCTATAATTTTAATTCTTTATTTTAAAAAAAGAATATATTTAAATTTTTTATAAATATAAAAATAATATATTAAACCTTATCTAAGCTATAATAAACTTATATATATATTATATTAAACTAGACCTTAACCTTATTAAATTTAATTATATCTTTTAGTTTCTTATTATTAAAATCCCTTTACTTAAAGCGGCGTTTATATTACGCTTATAATAAAAATAAGTAAACTTAGACTTAGTTTACTGCGAGTTTTTAGCTAAGATTACCTTATTACTTTCCCTTTTTATTAACTTAATAAAGATTAATAACGCCCTTAACTAACTTTATTAAGAATTATAGCTTATTATTAATTAAATAATATTATTTATTACTTTTTCTTATTTTTATAAGGCGGCGTAGTTTACCTTAGCTATAGCTTTAGCTATTTAAATAGCTAAGTAAGCTTAGCGTAAATATAAGTTTTTTCTATTAGACTTTTTTTAATAATAACTTTAAGAGATAGCTTTTATTTAGAAAATAGCTATAAACTTAGTAAAATATACTTATTAGCGATTTTTCCTTTATATTATTACTAGCTTACTTTTTAAGTTTTAATATATTAAGCGTTAAGCTTATATTTAAAATAATCTCCCTTAAGATTTAGTTTATCTCTTTATATTAATAATAATTAATAAATCTTAAGCTAATAGCTATATAGCTAAAGCTAATATTTTAACTAATTAGTTCTTTCCCTAGCTTTATAATATACCCCTAATTAATATTAAACTACCTAAATCTAAGTTTCCTATTAATATTAAAATTACTTAAATTAATATATTTATAACGCTTAAGTTAATAATTTTTTAAAAAGTAACTAAAGTAAATAATATTTCTATTAGATTTTTAAAAATATATTACCTTATTCTTATTACTTAGCTTACTATAATTTTTTAAATATATATATAGTTTAGTTATTTCCCGCCCTAGCTATAGTTTATTATTATAATTATTTTATATAAGTTTAGAAAAAAACTAAAAGCTTATTAAAAGGTAAGTGCTTATAAGCTTATATCTCTCTTATATTACTTAGGTAAAATCTTAAAAATTATAATAAGATAATAAATTATTAAAGCTATAAAGTAATACTAACTCCTTTTTAAAAGCTAAATAAGTAATATATAGAATTAATTTATAAAGCTAGCTATCCTTATAATTACTAAGCTTATTTAAGCTACTTAAGCTAAAAATAAAATAGCGTCCTTTTTATAACTTTATATTAAGAGAGCGTTTAATATTATATCTTATAATAACTAATTATTAAATTTAAATATTTAAGATTCCTAAAGTAAATTTTAATATTTTCTAATATAAGATATTAACTTATATATATTCTATAAACTCCGCGCTTATAGTAATATAAATAGATATAGACTTCTTATTCTTATATTATAAGCAGACTCCGCTCCCTTTATTACCTTATAGCGATAGCTAGCCGCGCTTAAAGCGACTCTAAAAGGGAGGGCTATATTATATAAGTTAATTATAATTACGAAAATTTTTTACTTAAAATATAGCTTTACTCCGAATTATAATAATCTTAAACTTAAAAGTCTATTATACTTATTACCTTATTAGAAGCTAAGGTAAATATTAGTAAGATTATTTTAGAAAATACTTTTATCTTTATATAAGTAATTATCGAATAAGTAGTAAAGTTTAAAAGGGTCCGAGGAGGTGCCCCCCTTACTCTAACTTTATTAGTTAGTAATATCTTCTTAGCTATTATAACCGTAGTTTCTTCTCTTTTTTATAGCTTTAAGGGGAGCGGAACTCCTTTAATATAAGCTATAATTATAGCTAAAGCGCTAAAAAAAACTATTAAAAAGTAAGTTTCTAAGTAATATAAGTAATAGCTTATAATTTATTTTAACTTTATAGCTACTTTACTTTAAATTTAAAGCCTTAAGGTAATTATAATAAGTATTAATTATAAATTTTATAAATAAGGCTAAGCTTTTATAATAAGGAAATTACCTAATAGCGATATTATAATAATATTCTAAGATATTATTTATAAGCTTTAGTTTAATTTAAGGTAGCTTTATATTATTTTTAAAAAAAACGTACGCTTAATTAGCAAAAATTATATTTTTATTATAAAAGGGGTACTAGCGCGGGCCTTAGAATAAGGCGGTAAGGAAGCTTTTTATAAGGAGATTAAATTATTAAATAAGGTTTTAATAATATAATTATATATAAAAAGATACTATTTTAAAATTTAAAAAAGCTTCTTAATAATTATTATTAATAATATAGCGGATATAAACTAAGTTTATAATAAAAATATAATAATATATATAAAGATTTTTAATACTAAACTATATACGCTAAAAGTCTAATTTTAATAATATTTTAAATATTACTAACTTAGATATATTATTAAATATTATATAATAAAGCTATAATATAATAAATATTTTACTATTTTATATATAAAAAGCGAGTCCGCTTACTTTATAGCTTATAGGAAAAAACTATATTATTATTTTTTTATTAAAAATTTTACTTTAAGTAAAGTTAACTTTACTTTAAAATAAAAGTAATATAAGACCGGGTAAAGGACGCGTATATTACTTAACCTCGGAGGTTTATAAATTAGAATTTTATATATATTACCTCTCCTCCTCCTCCCTTAGCGCTAACCGGAAATTAGTAATAGCTAAGGTAAAAATACTAAAAAGCGAATATAATAATACCTCCTCTTTTAACTTTAACCCTATACTTATTTATAGCTCCGCTATAATAATCTAGCTATTTTTTAAGATTAGCTATTATAAGGTTTATTATAAGATAATAAAACTTTTATATATTCCTAAGCTACGCTAATAAAGCTTTAATAAATCGAATTATTAAGGCTACCTTAATTAAATATAAGGATTTAGTTTATAGCGATAATAATAGCTAAGAGGATAAGTAAGCTATATAAACTCTATATTAAACCCGGTTTATATATATTTTTATTACCGCGGAGTTTACTTTAAGGGAAATATAAGCTTTTAATTTATTAGTTAATACCTAACTTATTAAATATATAAAATACTAAGTATAAGCGGGGTCTAACTTAAAGCTAAGGTAACGCTTAAGGGGAGGGTTTTACTTTAAGTTTTTTAATTTTTCCCCCTTTTAGAATATATATAAGATAGTTTTAAGCTATATAAAGTATACTAATATATAATTTATTATTAATATTTTCTAATAGCTATTTATAAAATTATACTTTTTAATTTTATTTTAATAATAAGATTTTAAAATTATAATAAATTAAAATTAAAATTCCTTAAAGCTTATTATTTTTTATTATTTTATTAATCTTATATATAATCCCGGTTTATAACTAGCTAATAAATAAAAAAAGAATATAAATAATTAGTTTTATAAATAATATAAATTCTCTTAGTTTTAAGCTTAATTTTAAGATAATTATAAAATAGCTTTAAGCTATATAAGCGATATATAAATAATTAATATGTAATTATAGACTATAGTATAGAATTTAAACTAGAGAAAAGTAAGCTTTTATATTTTTCCTTAAAATATACTTTAAAGATAAACTTAATATAACTAAAAAGTTACTAAGTTTACTTTATTTTTAAAATAAGACTCTTAAGTAACTAAATCTACTAATAGCTATAATAAAAACTTTATTTATAAATTATATATAATAAGCTTTTTTATTAAAACCTTACTTTTTTTTTCTAATTTACTTTTACTTAAAGTTACTCTTTTATATATATTTATAAACTTTATATAAAAGTTATTTAATTATTTATTATATATATTATTATATAATAGTCTTACTAAGAGTATAATACTAAAGTAAGCTAAAAAGGAGTTATAATTAAAGCTATTAAAGAGAGGAAGGAGAGGGGAGAGAAGCCCCCCTCCTAAGCTAGCTATATACCCCGCGCGATAACTAAGCGCTATCGGGAAAACCTAAATATATCCGCTATAATCCCCCCTATCTAGCTACGATTAGTTATAAACTAATCCCTTATATAGCCCCCTTTTTAAGCTAGCCGAGGAGGTAAAAATATAAGATAGAAAAGTTATATATTACTACGCTAATAAGATACTTTATATAATCCTTAGCTAATAGCCTAATAGCCTTTATAGAGGTAAGGATAAGAGGGCGGAAAAGCTCCCTTATAGCTTAAGGAATTAAACCCTAATCCCTATAAGGAAGATTCTAATAAGCTTAAAATCGTAGCACCGCTTAAGGTAGGAAAAGATAAACTTATATATTAGTAGTAAAATTTACTTATATAGCTAATATATAAGATTAGATAATATTATATTAGTTATAAAAAGCTTAGAAGATACTTTAATTATAATAAATAGTAAAGCTAGCTATATACTTATTACTATATACTATTAGCGCTAGTTTATAAGCTAGGGCGTAATATAATTATAATATATACTTATTAATAAATTTACGCGCCTAAGCTACGCGTAAACTATCCTTATATAAAGTAATATAATAAAGCTAGAAATTACTTAAGCTATAATATTTAGCATATACTTATCCCTCTTTACTTATTATCCCCCTAATTAAAATATTTTAGATTTACCTCTAATTACCTTACTCCGCTTATAAAAAGCCCTAACCCTAATATCTCTATTTACTTATAAAGTTTTAAATAGTTACGCTTAAAATAATTAATTTAGTTATACTAATAGTAACGCTAGCGCTTAGTAATATTAAAATAAGAATATATAAATAAGATATTTATTAAGTTAGTAAAAAGGGGGGGCGGCAAATTAATATACGCGTTAGAAATATTCCTAGAACTAAATACTTTATTAAAGCCCCGGAGAAAGCTAGTAAAAGCTATATATATCGTAAGCTAATTCTTATAATTTAAGCGCTCTTATAACTCTTTATATAGCCCGGATAAGAGCAGAATAATCTTAGCGTAATTAGACTAATATAATAGCTTAGCTTTAAAAAGGGAAAACTCCTACCTTATAACGTATTCTCTAAGAGCTTTTAATAGCCCCTAATATATCTAAACTAAGTTTAGACCTATATAGCGTTTCTTATAGCTCTTTTTTAAAAGCTTAAAAATATATACTAAGAAGGTATTAGGCTAATTTAAGAAGTCGATAACTAAAAAGATATATAATAGAAATATCTACTAAAAGATACTAAGATAGGAAAAGATATAATAAAATTAAGCTTTAGGCTCCTTAATTATTACTCTATTAATAGTAAATTTCGTATATATAGCGGCTAACTATAAGTTTAAGCTAAAGCGAGCGAGTAAAAGCTTAGGCGCAGGCAAAATTTAATAGCGTTATTCTATAATAATCTTACTCTTACGTTTAATTTATAGTAAAAGGAGCTTTAATTAATATAATAGTTTTACTAAGAGTGCGATATTAAAATAAGCTAAAGAGGAGTTATAATTAAAGCTATCGAAGAGAGGAAAGAGAGGGGAGAAAAGCCCCCCTCCTAAGCTAGCTATATACCCCGCGTAATAACTAAGCGCTATCGGGAAAACTTAAATATATCCGCTATAATCCCCCTTATCTAGCTACGATTAATTATAGACTAATCTTTTATATATTACTAGAATTTATATTATTATTTTTATAAGTAAAAACTTATTAAGCTTAGCTAAGGCCTTAAGATTAGTAGAATTATAATATTTTAAGATAATATTTAAAGCTTATAAAGCTATACTTATTTATTATTTTAAAGCTAAGTTTTAAGTTTTTTTACTTAATCTTAACTTAAATAAAAGGAAGATTAATATTTTATATTACTTAAAGAATATAAAAATATTAAATAAAATCTAGATTATTTTTAAAAATATTTTAAAGTTCTTTTTACGCTTCTCCCCTTATTAACTAATAAGATAATAAAAAGCTAAGCGGCTATTAAAGGAATATATATATTAAGTTTAAATATAAATAAGAAATAATATATTACTTTTAGATAAGAAATATATAATAAACCTCCTTTATTAAAATTAGAAAATTAGATAGGAGGATTCTAAAAACTAATTATATATAAAACGCTTTAAGCTTATTTTATTTCTTTCTAACTTCTCGCCTTACTTTAATAAGGCGAAGTTACTTAAAAGATATAAGAACTTATTAAAATATTTAAATTTTATAATTATATAACTATATATAAGTAAGATTAGTTTTAAAAAGTTTCTTTTTTATAAGTATATATTAGAAATAGTTTCCCTTTTATATTAGTATAAAACTAAACTAAAGAATATTTATTATTTACTCCTTTAATACCTTTACTTAATTAAATAGCATAATAAATTACCTTAGCTTATCTCTTTTAATACTAAGCTATATTTAAAGCTTAACTATTATTTATTTATAATTATAATTATAAGATAGATATTTTAATATATTAACTTATATTAGTTTTAACTTATTAACTTATTTTATATTAACACTTTTAAGTTTAACTAAAACTAGATATAGTTTTATTTTATATAAATTATTATAATTATAATATTATTAATCTACTTACCTTATTTATAATTTACTTTATATTTTAAGAGAACTTATATTTATTATATTTAAGTTATTATTCTCTTCCTTATTTAATAACTTTTTAACTTTTCTAGCCCCTTTATTAATAAAAGTAATAATAAATTAACGCTAGCCTTAAGATATAAGCTTATTTAATATAAAGCTACTAATATTTAAAATAAGGCGCGTTTTACTTAGAGTTATTATAAGTATAATAGCTTATAATAAACTTAATATAATAGTTAGCTATAATATAATTACTTACTATTATAATAAGCTTAAAGTAATAATTAGCTAAAATATAATTATTTATTACTAAGATAAACTTAAAGTAAAAACTAGATTTAATATAGCTATAAGGTATAAGCTATTAAGGGTAGTTATTATTAGCGTTAGCTTATTATCCTTATTAAAAATAACTTAATCGATTTTAAAATTTTTAAGCATTTTAGCGATAGCTTATAACTGCTAAGCCCCCCGCGCTTTTTTAATACTTTACGAAGGTATAGCTTTAGCTAATTCTTTTCTAATAATTCTAAGTTAGTAAGAGGTAAGTATTAGACGAGCTGTTTAACACTAATATTATAGGGGTCCTAAAAAGGAGTATATTATCGTAATGCTTTTTATACTATTATATAAAGAGGATAGCTATCTAAATACTTATTCGAATAAACGTATAAAGTATTAATTAAGGAATATATAAAGTAAGGAGTAATATTATAAGATTAGAAAAATCTTATATAAAGAGTCTTACTAACTTAAGTAAGCTTAGGGTTTAAAATTAGTTAGTAACTTTTTAGTCTTTTTTTAGTTAGTCCGGACTAACTAACTAAAGTCCTTATAGTAACTAATTTTAGTTAGTTACTTTTAGTCTTTAGTTAGTTAGTAACTAACTAAAGACTAAAAAATTAGTCCCTATTATTAATTATTTTTTTTATATTTTTAAAAAAGATCTTATTAAAAGCGCTTCTTAATAGTATTTTTTTATAATTTTAGCTATTTTACTTATTTTTTAATAAAAGGTTAAAGATAATACTTCTTTAAAAAATATTTTTTAAAAATATTAAAAAGAAAAAAAACCTTAGTAAATTATATAATAGTAAATAATAATCTAAAGAAAAAAATAGGTATTATTATAGCTAAAAACTACCTTTTTATAATTTTATTTACTTTTTTAAAATTATTATAAAAATGTTAATAGAAAGAATATAGTTATTTTAAGAATTTATTATAAGTACTAAATAATATTATTTTAAAGGCTTTTAAGATTTATATTACTTAAAATATTATATCTTATAAGGCTAGAATTTCTTTCTATTTTTAAATAAATTATTAAAAAAGATAATAAATATTTTATTTACTACCTTATACTAGGTACTAAAAATACTAATATTTATTTTAAAAGCTTAATTAAAGAGAAAAAAATAATATAAAAGTTTAGTTAGAAAGAAAAAGGTCTCCTTTACGTAATATCCTTTTTTTAAGTTAGTAAGCTTATTATAGCCCTAGTTATAAATTATTTTCTATTTTTTTACCCTTTTTTCCTTACTAAGTTATTTTTTAGTATAGTAAACTAAGATATAGATAAAATTTTTATTTTTTATAAAAATAACTTTTTTAATAATAAGGTTAAAAATGAAAATTAAATATTCTTAGGTAATAGATTTTTTAAGCTTTCTTATAAGATTTTTTACTTAAAATTATAACTATTAATTTAATTTTATTTATATTATTAACTTTAAAAGACTTCCCTTATTTAAATAAATGATTTAATAGAAAAGCTAATAATAGCCGTAAAATTATAAAGAAAATATAGCTTATAGCTTTAAAGTATATATAACTTTTTACTTTTTTAATTTTTTTTTATTTACCTTTATATCTTTTTTATAGAATATATTAAATTTAGGGAATAAGTAGCTATTTTATATAATTATTCTTTTAACTTATATAATATTATATTAGCTTAGAAATATACGTTATAGAAAATATAAGTAAGCTTCTAAAGCTAAAGTAATTTTTTTTATACTTTTAAATTATATTTTATTATACCCTATACCTTTTTTAAACTTACTTAAGTTATAAAGAGTATTTTACCCCGCGGGGGGTACTTAGTACGCGGCATATAACTTAGTAAGTAGTAAAAATATATTTCTCTTTTTTTAAGAATTTATTTAAAATAGATAATAAATAGCTAAAAATCTTTTTAAAAATATATTAGATAGCTTAAGCTTTTATCAATTTTATATTTATTTTCTTTACTTTTTTTATTGCTTTTTCCTAGTTTTTTTCTTAAGTTAATAGAAAAAAGCTCTTTATACCTACCCCTCTTTATAAGTAATATAAGGTTTTAAGTAAACCTTTAAACCTTACTACTAAAAAATATTCTAAAAATATAAAAAAGGTATATTTTAGAAAAGTAAGTTTACAACTAAATACGTAGTATAAGGCGCCTTTTCTAGCGTATTACTAAGTACCCTTACTTACTTTCCCTATACTTAGAAAAATTTCTAAAGTCTCCCTTTTTTTTTTAATAACTTAATAGTTTTATAAGATAACCTTAACTTTAAATTCCTCTATTACTCTTAATTTTAACCCGATAAAGATAAAAAGAGTATCTTAAAGAAGCTTTTTTACTAAAGAATAAGATAAGGTTATTTATTAGTACCGTTACCTCTTTAGGCTTTATTAAAATAGCTTAAGAAGCGACTCCCCCCTTAATTAATTAAGGTAAGCTACCTTAAAAAAGCTTTATAATTAAAAATACTAATTATTTTTAGCTATTATAATTATATAGAAGAGAATTAAGCGTATTAAGTTATAATACGCTAAGCGATCTAGGCCTTTTCCTCGAAAAATAAGTAAAAAGTTAGAAAAAAAATAGAAAAAAAATATAAAAGCGTAGAAAAAAGCTTATAAAATAGCTAGAAAATAAGCGGAAAAAGTAGGAGAACCTTATTATAATATAAAACCTAAAGATAATAAAATACTAGTATAGGAATAGTATATAGAAAAGTTTATTAAAAATATTTATAATAAGATATTATAGTTTATTTATAATAAAAGCTTATCTTTCTTATTAAAATTTTAATAAAATAATTTAAATAATAAAAGTAATATAAGCCTTTTAAGTAGATTTTTAGATTTTTTTTTAAAATAATTAAGAGTTTTAAAAATACTTTCTATTTATTAGCTTATTTAAAAAATTATAAATTACTAGTAAAATAACCTTTTACGAAAACGGGACAGGACCTATTACTTAATCTTTCGCTTTTTACTATATATTTATTACCGAGAAGAAGTTAATAGCGCCCGCGGCGGCTTCGGCCGGGGCCTAAGGGGTAGGCAACGCGCCTATAATCGTAGATAGGGGTACGCGGGGACTAGGATAGTCCTTATAATACCCCTAGTCCGGCTAAGGATAATATAATAATAGCGTTAGAATAGAAGGAGAAGCAGAGTAAGTACGGGACCTTTATAATAGCGATATAAAGGAAGCTTATAATAAACTAGCCGCGGTAGTGCTTACCGTAGCGTTCTCTAATACTTAAAATATTATAATAGCTTTTAAAGCTAAACTCCGTAAGAAATTCGTAACCTTTTTAGATTAGAATATTACTTAACTTTTACTTAAAATTATTAAGTTAATTAAGAAGATAGTTACTTAAGCTATATAGAAAGCACTCTTATAAATTATTAGCTTTAATATTAGTTTAACTTAGCTATTATAAGCTTCCGTAGCTATTATTAGCAGTATAGTAATTAAACTTATTCTTAGTTACTTCGATAAAAAAGTTATTATATTTATAAAAAATATTATAATCGATATAAATACCTTATAGCTAACCTTATAAGAGATTATATAAGCTACGAATATAGTATTAAAATATAAAGCTATATTAGCTATAAGATAACTTTTTAGTAAAGATATAATAGTTATATTCTATCTAAAATATAAGAGACGAGTAAGCTTAATTAAGTAAATCCTTATTATTTTTAGTAAAAGGGTAGTTTATAGCTAAAAAACCTTCTTTATTATAGCGAAGGGAGTATAAGTAAGGGCCGCTTATAATAACTAAAATATACTCTTATAATAAATTAAGAAATATAATAAAGTTAATATTACCTAAGTTTAAGCGCTCTAGCTTTATAATAAAGAAGCTACGCGTACTTATATTATCTTAGGAATTACTAATATAATAAACACTAATAAACTTATATAAAATAACTTAATTATAAATATAGAAATCTCCTAGCCCCGGAGCTAGACTATCTTAACTATATATAAGGTATTAACTTAACTGCGTAAAGCGTAGGGCCGACTACGCTTACTATAGCTGCGGCCTCGGCCGCGGCCTTAACCTTAACTATAATTATAAGCGTAAACTAAAGCTACCTACTCCTCCTTTACCGCTAGCTCCTCCTCCCTACCGGACGCGGTATAATTACTAACTAGCGTTATAAAGTTTTCGTTATTAGATATATTATTAACTAGACTATCTTAAATAAGATTAGAGATCTCTTTATAAGGAGGCGGTGCGGTTATAATACGGGCGCTAGTAATATCCTCCCTAATAGTAAGGGTAACCTTAACGCTTAGGGTAAAAGTAGTCTTAAGCTTATTAAGCTTATTAGCCTTTAACTTAAACTTAGACTTAATAAGTACTAAGGCGGAAGCGGAATTAATAATAAAAGGCGGAGTATAAAGGATAGGAGGATAATTAATAAGAGATAGGCTCCCTTATAAGCTAGCTTTATTCTCGGTAATATAGCGGATATAATATAGCTCCTTAATTAACTATTTAAAAAAGTTAATTACTTATATATAAAAAATATACTATTTTTATATTTAAGCTAATATAGTAATAATAAGTTAGTTAGCGCTAGTTAAACTTTTAATTATATTAATAATAAGGTTCTCCTTAATAGTAAGAGGCTATAAGTTTTAAAGCGGTATATAGCTAATAGCTACTTATATAACTTAATTAGTATAAATATTATTATAACGTATAATAGCGCGGGTCTTTTTAACGCGCTAAATTATATTTTTCTATTACGCTTATTAATATAAAACTTACTACGGACTTAATATAACTCTAATATTACTTACTATTTAAGTATTATAATTAAAGCTTAGCTAGTAAGTAACTTTAACCGTAGCGCGAATAGCTTTAGCTATAGCGGGATTATTAATTAGCTAATACTTAGTATAATTATTCGTATATTTAATATAGGCCGCGCTTAAATAATTTACCCTAGTTATTAGTAAATATAGATATACGCTAAGGCTAAATATTTACTTTTTTATACTTAATAAAAATTCCTAAAGCTAATAAGCGTATTAATATACTCCGCGTAAGATACCGCTTAAGGAAAGTTAGGTTTAGCGGGTATTTTACTCCGGTATAGGTTAGCTATAAACTAGTTACGCGCGCTAAAAATTACTTATATAGTTAAAATTATTAAAAAAATAATAAAATAACGACGGCCCGCTTATATTAGTAAAAGTAACCCCCCCCTTTTTTATATACCTTTAGGCCTTAAGTTATTAATTTATAAAAACTAACTTCCTAATTAAGAAGGCTTCCTAATTAGGAAGGCTTAAAAAAAGGTATATACTTAGGTACGTATTATACGTAGAGGAGGTACGTAGCTATATACTTAAGGGTTAAGTAGTATATACTTAGAGGTTAGGGAGGTACGTACTAGTATATATAAGTAATATATACTACCGCTATTATTATCTTTTCCTTATCTTATTTATTTTTCCTTATCTTTCCTTACGTTATATAATATTACTATAACTAACGGTTACTTTCTTTATACGCGTAAAGCGCTTAGCCTAGCCCTAAGCTAAACGCGGTCTTATTATATAGCGGGGGGTTTTACCTCTTTTAGGAGGGTTTTTCCTACTTAACTTACTACTAAGGTTCTAGTAGCTACTTCTATAGCCTCTAAAGTATTATAATAATAATAATAATAATATAGAAATCTCCTATATAAAAGTTTATAATAATATAGTATAACCCCGATAATATTATTAATATTACTAATATAAGTATATAGTAAAATATTATTAAAAATAGCTATATTATAAAATATATATAGCTATAGCGTACTTAGAAAGAAAAAGTATATATTTAGCCTTTACTAAAACTAATACTAAAAACTATATCTTATATAAGGGGAACTACGCCTTATAATCCTAAAACTACTTTACCGTAAAAATATATTAAGACTAAATATATAGTAACTATATATACTAACCTTATAAGTTTTAGGATTACTTTTAGCTAACCTAATTTTAAATTAGTAATAGCTTTATTAAAATTTAATCTCGGAAGCGGTTACGCGCGGCCCTTATATAGTTATAAGCTATACTTCGCTTTAATATAAACGATAAGCCCGCTTTAGCACCGAAAAAGGGCTAAGGCGGGAGTAGCGTTACCCCTAAACCTTATAGCGGATAAGGTAGCGGTAGAGCTTAGGGAACTTATCCTCCCCCTCCTACCTTTTCCCCCTTTATTATACCCTCCTCCGCCCCCTTCCCCGCCCCTCTTTCTGCCCCCTCCTCTACTCTAATATAATTATAAACTTCTACCTTCCTTACTCCTAATAAAAATTAAAACCCTTTTTTAAAATATATAAAAGCGTAACTATCTTATTTATATTATACTTTATAGCCTTATTAGCTATAATTTTATTTATTTATAGAAATTATAACGTAACTAATTTAGACGCTCTCCGCTTCTTAATATCTTACTATATAAACTTATAAACTCTAATAATTAAGCGATTTTCTATATTTATAAATAACTAAACCCCTCTTTTTAAATACTTCTTATTATACCTAATATAGCTTCTATCTTTTTTTATACTATACCCTTATTATAAATTATATCTATTTACTTACCCTTATTAGTAATCTAATCTAGCCCCCTCTTATAACGTAACTTTTTTTACCTTAACTTAACCTTAATAGCTACCTTTTTATATAGCGATTTTAACCTTTACTACCCCTTATAAGATTATTACGAAAAATCCTCCTTTAAAATAGCTAACTTCCTCGATCTTATAACTAGCCTCTATCTTAAACTTATTACGCCTCTAAGCGAAGTTACTTAAGAAATATATAATAAACGAATTAGTATTATTAACCTAGCTTAAGCTACGCTAAATTACTAAGTAATATATTAAGGAAATAACTTTAACTTTATTAGCTCTAATTATATTCTATAAATTATTTATATAAATACTAACCTCCGCTTTAATATTATATTAACTAAAATCTAGCGCTTTTTTTACCTAAATATACTCGTAGCTAAGGTATAAAACTAACTTAAGCTTAAATTATATTATACTTTTATATTTAAAAACTTAAAAGAAGTAGTTACCTTATTATATAAATAGCTAAAAATAATAATAAAGATTATAGTATTATTACGCGTTCGTATATACCTTATAGTATAAAATTAGTAAAATTAGGCAATAGCGGCTATTATAGTAGCTACTAAGTAAGCTTAAAAATATTAAAAAGCTAACTTTACTAACTTTTACTAATAAAATTATTAAGAAATAATAAAAGCGTAAAAGTTTATAATTAGCGTAGCCCGCTATAGCGCTTAGCGTAATTTCCTTAATAGTATTTTAATAAACTTAGTAATATTTTAAATAATAAAATATTAAGCCTAGCTCCGGAGCTAAGCTTTACTAAAGCTTATATATATACTAACGCTATAAAAAAGCCCTAACTTAAACTTAGTATTTACTTTTTTAGATAAAGTAATCTTACTTAGCTAATAATTTTTCCCTATTCTTACCGCCTCGGCCCCTCCTCTTATTTTAGATAAACCTTTCCCTCCTTTTTATATTAAATATTTAATTATTACTAATAACGTTTACTCTACCTTTTTCTTAATCGCCTTATAGAAGTTTACTAGCCCCGATAAGATCTTAGTTAAGTACTTAAAAAGATATAAACCCCCCCTTATCTAAGTTTTCTAAAAGATTTTTTAAAGCTATATTAATAGCGGCTATTTCCTATTATAATTTAAAGCTTTTAATATTATAATTATCTATAAGGTAAGTAAATTACTAGCTACGTACTATACCTTAAGTAAATATAAGCCGATTTCGCTCCTTAATATAATAAGGAAAATTTTAAAAATAATTATTATTAGGAAAATAATATCTATAGCGAAAATAGCTAATATTCTCCTAAATAGCTAAATAAGTAATAAGCTATAACGCTTTACTAATATTATAATTCTTATACTTACTAAAACTATTAAGATTATCTAAAACTAGGGCGGCACCGCCTTACTTTTTTTACTAAACTTTACTAAAGCTTTTAACTACGTTTCTTATAATAAGCTAATAGTTATTTTTAATTACTTAAGCTTTCCTAAATAAGTTACGGTATTTATTTATTCTTATCTTACCGCTAAAACCTCGTAATTTAAGTTTAACTATAAGCTTAGTAACGCTTTCCTAATTTAGTAAGGGGTCCCCTAAAAATCCTTTATATTACTAATCCTTTTCCTATTATATATATCCTTATTATATTAATATCTAAACTTAATAACTAAACTACTTATAATAAGCTTCGCTAATAATACTAATATATTTAGTATTAAACGCGATAAGGCCTAAATACTTTTTTAACTTAAGTAAGCGTAGCGAATTTATAAATAATAAGCCCTTAAGTATAAAATAACCTTTTAGCCGGCTAAAAGTAAGTTAATATATTTTATAAAAGCTAGGAAAGCGGATATAACCTAGCTCTAGCTTAGTATAGAAATAGTATAGCTTACGTAGGAGGCGAGACTTTTAGGGGTTTAGCTATATTATAAATTTTAATAGAAATTCTACTTTTTAAAACTCGCCGCTAAACTTAAGTGCTAATACTTAGCCCTTATTAGGATTATTATATTAATATAAGGTTATACTTTATTAAAAGTAAAAAAGGTATATATTAAGGCTATTAGATTAATAATTATATTTAGTATATTTTAGTTTACCCCGCTTACGTAACTAAAGGGGAAACTATATAGCTTTATTATAAAAGCGCTAACTACGGAATAGTTTAAATACTTAAAAGTTATTACTAAAGCTTATAAAGCTACCCCTTTTTATTATATTAAAGTAAAAGCTTTTATCCCCCCCCTTAACTTATATCTTACTTACTAAATAGCTTATACTTATTACTACTTTTAATATATAAGTATAGTAAACTTTATTTATATTATAGTAAAGAAAGCTACTAAGTAAGTTAGATATAAGCGTAAAGGGCGCCTTTATTAATAAAGATATTAAGTATTATAGGACTTAGAGGAATTTTATAAAATATAAACTAAACTTAAATTAGAGGCTAGATATATATAACGTAACTTTAATATTAGACTTTAAGAAAAGTAGCTTCTCTAATAATATTCCTAAGAAAGTAAGCTTAAGAAGTATAAGTAATCTTATAGCTGCCTTATTAATAAACCGCTATAGCTTAAAGCTAAGACCGCTTTATATATTTACGAAAGACTTCCTAAATTTATTAATATAGTACTTATATAACTTTAAACTAAATATATTAAACTTAATTTTTTTCTCTAAGCTTATAAGGTTTTTAAGGTAATTTTAAGATATTACTTTTATAATAATAATAATAAAATAATATTATATATCTTTCTTAACTATATTTTTACTTATAAAAATAAGCTACTCTTTAACGCTAACTAATAACTAATATAAGATTAGCGTAACCTTATTAAAGCGCTTAATAACCCTTAATTTATAGCTAAACTTATACGCTAGTTTCTTTCGCTTAAATAATTACGCTAATTTAACCTTATAATATTATTTTACGAAAATAAAATAAATAAAAGAGATAAGGCCTTTAGCCTTATAATAAATATATAAAAACCGCTCTATAGCGATAATTTTATTATTTATCTTACTAGCTACTTACTTAGCCTTAAAGCTAAATTATCTTAATTATATATAAAGTATTAACTTAACCGCGCGAAATATAAGATTAATTACGCTTATTATAGCTATAGCTTTAGCCGTAGCTTTAACCTTAACTATAACTATAAATATAAACTAAAGCTACTTACTTTTCCTTTACTAATAGCTTTTTTTCCTTATTAAATATAATATAATTATTAACTAATATTATAAAGTTTTCGTTACTAAATATATTATTAATTAAATTATCTTAAATAAAACTAAAGATCTCCTTATAAAGAGGTAGCGCGGTCGCGGTATAAGCGCTAATAATATCCTCTCTAATAGCGAGGGTAACCTTAACGCTTAAGGTAAAAGTAGTCTTAAGCTTACTAAGCTTATTAGCTTCTAACTTAAACTTAAACTTAATAAGTACTAAGGTGGAAGTAAAATTAAGGATAAAAGGCGGAGTATAGAGAATAAAAGGATAATTAATAAGAGAAAGGCTCCCTTATAAGCGTATATTATTCTTAATAATATAGCGGATATAGCGTAACTTTTTAGTTAATTATTTAAAAAAGTTAATTACTTATATATAGAAAATATATTATTTTTATATTTAGGCTAATATAATAGCGATAAATTAATTAGCGCTAGTTAAACTTTTTATTATTTTAATAATAGGGTTCTCCCTAATAGCGAGAGGCTATAAGCTTTAAAGCGGTATATAGCTAGTAGCCGCTTATATAACTTAATTAGCGTAAATATTATTATAATATATAATAGCGCGTATCTCTTTAATATACTAAATTATATTTTTCTACTATACTTATTAGTATAGGATTTATTATAAACTTAATATAACCTTAATATTACTTATTATTTAAGCGTTATAATCGAAGCCTAGCTAGTAAGTAACTTTAACTATAGTATAAATAGCCTTAGCTATAATAAGATCGTTAATTAGCTAATACCTAATATAATTATTTGCGTATTTAACGTAAACTACGCTTAAATAGTTTACCTCGGTTATTAGTAAATATAAGCGCACGCCGGGGCTAAGTATTTACTTTTTTATACTTAATAAAAGTTCCTAAAGCTAATAAGCGTACTAATATACCTCGTATAAGATACCGCTTAAGAAAAGTTAAGTTTAGTAAGTATTTTACTTTAGTATAAGTTAGCTATAAACTAATTACGCGCGCTAAAAATTATTTATATAATTAAAATTACTAAAAAATAATAAGATAATAACGGCCCGCTTATATTAGTAAAAGCGACCCCCCCCTCCTTTATATACTTTTAAGCCTTAAGTTATTAATTTACGAAAACTAACTTCCTAATTAAGAAAGCTTCCTAATTAGAAAGGCTTAAAAAAAGGGTATATACCTAAGTATATATTATACGTAAAGGAGGTATATAGCTATATACCTAAAAGTTAAGTAATATATACTTAGAGGCCGGGGAGGTATATACTAGTATATATAAGTAATACGTACCGCCGCTACTATTATCTTTTCCTTATCTTATTTATCTTTCCTTATCTTTCCTTACGTTATATAGTATTATTATAACTAACGGTTACTTTCTTTATACGCGTAGAGCGCCTAGCCTAGCCCTAAGCTGGACGCGGTCCTATTATATAGCGGGGGGTTTTACCTCTTTTAGGAGGGTTTTTCCTACTCGACTTACTACCGAGGTTCTAGCAGCTACTTCTATAGCTTTTAGAGTATTATAATAATAATATAAATTACTAGTATTTTACTTATAATAAAGTATATTATATAAAAAAGAAAAATCTTATATATAAGAAATTATTATATATATATTTTTTAGATTTTTTATATAATTTTTATCTTATAAGGTAACTATTTAAAAAATACTTTATAATAAAAATAAAGTTATATATATTACTTAATATTATAACTTAATTTTATAAGTATACTTTAGATAGTAAATAAATTAAATTAAAAACTTATTATAAAAGCTTTTAAGCTAATTTATAATAAAATATTTTTTTTTATTTTTTTTACTTATCTTATATCTTTTTTTAAATTACTAAAGCTTAAAAAAGTACTTTACCCCGCGGTAGCTTCGCGGAATATACTTTAGTAAGTAGTGGAAATATATCTCTATTTCTTTTTAAAATTAATTTAAGATGGAATAAAAATAGCTAAAATTATAAAAAAAAAATATAATATAAGTAAAGCTATAAAGAATCTTATATATTTTTTCCCCACTTTTTTACCGCTTTTTCCTAGTTTTTTCTTTAAGTTAATATAAAAGAGCTTTTTATATTTACCCCTCCTTATAAGTAATACGAGGTTTTAAGTAAACTTTTAAACCTTACTATTAAAAAATATTCTAAAAATATAAAGAAAGTATATCCTAGAAAAGTAGGTCTACGACCGAATATATAGCGTAAAGCGCTTTTTCTAGCATATTACTAAGTACCCTTACCTATTTTCCTTATATATAGAAAAAATTTTAAAGTTTTAAGTTTTTTTTTAACTTTATAATTATATACTATAACCTATATATATTATAACTTTAATCTACTTTATAACTTTTTCTAAATAAGCTATAAAAATAAAAAGGGTATCTTTAAGAAGCTTTTTTCTTAAAAAATACGATAAAGCTAACCGCCTTTAGCCTAGTCTCTTTAATCTCTCGTAAAATATCTAACTTTAACTATACGCCTTCGATTACCTCCTAAAGAGAGCTTTCTTAAGTAACCTTAGCTAATTTCGATAGCTATAATAGCGATATAGCTATAAAATTAAATAGTATTAAGTTTTTAGATTAGGGACCTTTTTAGGAACTTTTAGGCCTTTTAAAAAAAGGAAAAGAAAAGGAAAAAATAGCTATTTCTTAATATAATACGAAGGAATTTAAATTAAGCCCGGATAAGAATTTAAAGATTTATATTTTACAGCATAGCTTATTTACCTAATAGCTTCTTCTAATCGAGGAAAATAAAAAACGAAAAGTAAAAGCTATTTGCACTATATTAGTATTTTTTTTCTTTTTTTTCCTTTTTTTATTATAAAAAAAGCGTTATTAATTAAATTTTTTATATAAATAGCTATTTAAAGGAGTTTATTTCTCTAGTTTATAAGTTTTAAGCTTCGAATTTATCCTAGTATTATAAGAATAAATACGAAATAATTACTTATAATAAAAATTCTAAAAAAAAACTTAAAAAGAAGTAAGTTTTTAGCCTTTTTATTATTAATTTACTAATTTTATATTAGAATAATCTATTAAAATAAATTTATAAAAATTTTTCGAAAAATAAGCTAAGTTAAACTTAGCTTTTAATACTAATTTAGCTTAGAATTTCGTTATTAATTTTCTTTTAACTATAAATATTTCTTTTTTTATAATTTACTCTAAGCTTTTTAATAAGCTTCTTACTTATTATAATTAGTAAGTTATTTTCCTTTTATTTAAATTTTTAATAAACTTTTTCTAAGGACTACTAGCTTATCTATTACGCTAAGTTAAAGGATTATTTAAAAAATTACTTTAACAAAGCCCTTTTAAAGTTAAATAATAACTTTATAAGTTACTTATCTAAAAGTAGCTTTTATAGCCTTATTTTTAATATTTAGACTTTAGCTACTTAAGATACTTATTTAGGCCTAAATATAGCTTATATTTCCCCGAACTTTAAGCTATATTATAAGCTTATAGGTAAG
This sequence comes from Ophiocordyceps camponoti-saundersi (nom. inval.), assembly GCA_003339415.1. Lineage (NCBI taxonomy): Eukaryota > Fungi > Ascomycota > Sordariomycetes > Hypocreales > Ophiocordycipitaceae > Ophiocordyceps > Ophiocordyceps camponoti-saundersi. Next base: position 29,299 of record PDHQ01000108.1, read on the forward strand.
TTATTTATTTATTTATTTATTTATAAAAACTAATAATTTTTAGCTTTTAAAAAGCTTTTAGAATAGTATACTAAAAATTATATTTATATTATAAATTCTTTCCTACCTTAAAGCTTACCTTACTATTACTTTAAAGTTTATTAATAAGTATATTAATAATTTCTTTATTTCTTTATTTACTAATTTATTTATTTACTAATAATATTATACTAGTATTACTTACGATAATGCTACTACTAATAAGACCTTTTTAAAAGCTTATTCCTCGGCTTATAATAACCTTTTTTCTAAAGAATTTACTAGCTAAATTCGCTGCCTAGTATATATTATTAATTTAATAGCTTAGTATATCTTTAAAGCCTTTTTAAATAATTCTAACTTAGAAAGGTAACTTTTAGATAAAAATACTACTTTATAAGAGCATAATAGTAAGTTATTTATTCTTATTATAATTTTTTACTAATTATTTATTTTTATAGCGCTTTTTAACTAACTTCGGCGTATTTTACTTATTATTAAGTATAATATAAAGCCTAAATAGCTTTTTTAAGAGGGTTTATAATAGTAAAAATTTAAGGGAAATAGAAAATAATCTAAAAAAATAAAAGTTATTATTAGTAAGTTTTTTTATTTAGTAATTATTTATTTAACTACTAATTAATTAAATAGATAACGCTATAAGGTAGAATTCTATATTTTTTATACTTAAAAGAGTATTAGAATTCCGTTTTACTTTAGAATAGGTTTCTAAATTAACGGAATATAAAGAGTATAAAAAAGTATTTCCTACTAATAAGGAATAGGAAGCTTTAAAAGATTTTAAAGCTATTTTTAACATTTTTTTAACTTCTTCTATTTATTTATAAGGCTACTTTTATATAATAAGTTTAGAAGGATTACTTTTTATTTATTAGATCTTTAATCAGCTTTCTAAATTATATAAAGAATTTTCTAACTTTAAAAAAAGCTAGGTATTTTTCTTTTTTTATTTTTTAAAATACTTACTAATTACTTTTTAGTCTTCTTATTCTATTACTTTTAAAACCTATATAATAGAGGGCTTAAAAAAGCTAGAGAAGTACTTTCTAAAATAACTTAAAAAAACGACTTACTAGCTTTCTAACTTTATTTATTCGCTATTATATTAGACCCACGGTATAAAGATATTTATTTTAAGGAAGATAGCTTCTTTTATTATTATTTAGCTATAAAAAGGATATCTTATATCTATTTTAAGAGGAATTTAATTTATAAGTAAGATTATATTTTTTTTTATAATTTTCACTAATTATTTTTAGCTATAAAATTACGGAAAATAAAGAAATAGACTTAGGAAGTCCTAGAACGTCTACCTTAGAAGAGTTCGACTTTAGTTTATAATTTAAAAAAAATAGAAACTAACGAAGAATTAAAATAATACCTTTTAGAAGCTTTCTTACCTTCTAAGGTATAGTTATATATTTTTTTTATAATTATTTCTCCTTATTTACTAATTATTTCTTAGAGTAACCTACTCTTATACTAGAAAAATAACGCTTTCCGCTTCCCCACTTTAATAATTTTAGCTAGAAAATTTTTAGCTATTCTAGCTATATTAGCCTTAATCGAGGCTATTTTTTCTATTTCTAGTAATATTATTACGTTATCTAAGAATAATTTAAAACTTAAAACTATAAAGTAGTTAATCTTATTAAAAAACTAGAATTTAACGCTTACTAATTTCTAGGAAATTAAAGAAGAGGAAAATAAAGCTTTAGAAGAAGAAGATTAAAGCTTATAAGTTTTCTTTTATAGCTAGTTTTTTATTTATTATTAGATAAATTTTTCTAACTAATAATATATTTTTTTATTAATATTTACTCTTTATATATTAATAATTTTATAAGTTTTAAGATTTTTAATAATTAAGCTTATTTAAATTATATTAAGGCCTTTTTAAAGTTATATTATATTCTTACTATTTATTTTACTATTACTTTTTAAGTTATTACTCTTATTATTACTAGTTTTTATTTCTTTTTTAAATATATTAAATATATTAAATTAAAGATTTTCTTCCTCGCTTAATAATAATCTAATAAAAAAAATCTTAACTTCTATATATTATATTAGTCGCGCTATCTAGTAGTATGTTTTTTAGAATAAAATAGCTTACGTAAGCTAACTAAAACTTTAGTCCTTTTAGTTTTTAGTTTTTAATTAGTTAGTCCCTATATTTAAGGACTAACTAAAGTCCTTATAGTAACTAACTAAAGACTAACTAAAAGGTATATATTTTAGTCTAGACTTTTTTTAGTTAGTCCTAACTAACTAAAAACTAACTAATTTTAAACCTTAAGTAAGCTATATAAGGTATAAAGCTATAAGGATAATATAAAGCTATTAAGGTATTATAAAATACCTTAATATTTATAGTTTTTCTTTATAATATATTATATAGCTTTTTTTAATAAGTATATAGCGTTACTAGTTATTAGTAATAATTATATAATTATAAAACTAACTTATAGTATAAGCTACCGTAAACTATAAAGTAATAATATATAATCTCCTTATATAAGGAAATATTTATATAGTAAGAAAAAAAAGTTACTTTTAAAAAGAGTAAAGTATTAGCTTTATACGCTCGAGAGGGTTATTATTATAATACTTAAGAAGTTTATATAAAGTAATATTTATAGCTATAGCTAAAAGTATAAGAGAGAGAAAGTGCGAAGAAGGACGCTAGTTAGTAGAAATTTTTAGGCTGTTATTTATAGCTAGCAGGCCTTGTTAACTAGAAAAAAGGTCCTTCTCTTCCTTTTATATAAGATAAAAATTCTTCCCTCTTTTATCCTTTATAATAGCCGCTATAATAATAATAATATTATTATTATTATAACTATTAATAATATTAGCTATAGCTATAATAGCCGTTTCTTTATATAATAATAAAGAAGAAGAAGAATAAGATAAAAAAAGAAGATTTTATATAATAATTATATTTATTAATATAATACTTAGATACTTACCTTTATCGAATAATATTATTATTATTACCCTTAGCACTAATAAGGAAATATATACTAAGTTTCTCTAAGCTGCTATTAGTATACGTATCCCCTTTATATAAGATACTTTCTTAGGCATTTACTAATTATACGATAAGCTAAGGAACGCCGCTACTTCGCAGGTACGCTATACGATATTACTTTATATTTACGCTTTAGGGAAACTGCTATTAAATTAATTATAAAAGTTATATACTATTATAGCTATCTTTATATAATAATAATCTAAGCTATTAGTCGCTTTCTAGCGTAGGGTCCTTATAGCTATTATTACTTATATTATGGCAGCGCCCTATTCTTAAGCTATTAACGCTTTTATAGCTATTAAGGCGGGGCTAATAAGCTATATACTTAGGATTCGAAAGGGCGTTATTATAACTATTATTATATAAATAATAAAAAAGATAATAATAATAATAAGATCGAGGATAAGGATAATAAAGATAATAAAGATAAAAAGGATAATAATAAAGGGGGTAAGGAGGAGGGGGAGGAGGACGGCGGCGGTAATAATAATAAGTCGGATAACGACTCGGATAAAGAAGAAGGCGAAGATAATAATAATAATAAGGATAACGATAATTAGCCCCTTATATTACTAGCGGTTCGCTCTTACTATCGCGAGGCGATATAAGGTAAAGGGCGGCGGCCGTTTTATTCTTTTTATATAGCGTTAAATTTATAAGCTTAAAAGGCGGCGGCGGCAGCGTAAACTTTTTAATAATTACTTCTATCTTAATTATAATCTTATTCGTTATAACTAGTTATATAAGAACGTTATTTAAACCTCTCTTTATTATTATATCCGCTAAGTTACTTTTTCTATTAATTTAAAATATTTTAGTAATTTCCTTTCTTTTATATAATTTATATAAAGCTATAATATTAATTATAAGCCTCTTTTCTCTTATATTACTAAGCTTAATAAGGTAAATATAAAAGGAGTATAAATTTATATAAAATATAAAAAAGATATTTAAAAAGGAGAGGCCTTATATAATCTTCTAAATTATAATATTAAGGGTAATATTATTATTAATTTATTATATAATATTATATAACTTACTTGCTAATATATTATATATTACTCTTTTATATTTTATAAAAAACTAATATATAATATTATTATAAATAAAAACTTTAGTTTTTATATAAGCTACCTCTTTACTAAAGATAATTATAAATCCTATTTATAAGGATAGGTTTTTATTATTTATAAAAAAGCTATTAGTAAAGATTTAAAGCTTTATATAAGAAAGATTAAAGGGGATAAAGTATAGTCCTTAATCCGCGTTCTCTATTTACTATTATACGCGGGCGTTTAAGGTATTATAGTCTTCTTTTATTAAATCCTAAACTTAAATAGCGACTAAAAAGTTATACGCTACTTTAAGCTAGTAAATTAATAAGATATACGCTCCTTATTTATATTATAAGAGGTATACTTACGGAGCGTTTTCTCTAGCTAAGTTAATAACTTATAATACCTTAGCTTAGCTTTTCTATATAAAGAGAATATTATTACTTTTAAGGGAAATTCGTCCGCTATTAAATTCGATTAGTATCTTATATAAAAGGCGTATTTTTAGCTTTATACGAAGGTTTTACTATTTAAGGGATTCTTTTTTAAAGGCTAAAAAGGCGGGCGAGATAAAAGAGAGTATATTATCTATTTATATTCTTATAAGGCTAAAGGAATCTAGTTTAGAAAGTATAAAGAGGAGGCACGGGTTATATATTAAAGTTATTATTTTTAGGTTTATATAGTAATACTTATAATATATTTTAAACTAATAGATACTTAATTTTATAATATTATAAAGCGGGCGATAAATATATAAAATAATACTTTTTAGAAAATAGTCTTTTAATTCTTTTAGTAATTATATAAAAATTAGTCTTATTAGGTAATTATAAGATTATATATATACTTAGGTAATATCCCGAAGCTTAGCGTATATATTATATAATTATATAAATATAAGGGCTTAAAGTAAGAATTAGTTTCTAGCTTATTTATAAGATTATAAGTAATAAAGTAAGTATAATAGCTTTATTAATATTAGCGTAGCTTTATATAATAAGTTATAACTTCTTATATAGCTTTATAATTTTATTTTTAATTTCTTATATAAGCTTTATATAAAAAATATATAGCTTTTTATATTTAGCTAAGTTATATTATATAAAAATAAAAATATCCTTAATAATAAAGCTAATAATTTTAGCGCGGTTTAATTCTTTAAATAGAAGGCTAGAGGTTATAATAATATTATCTTAATAAAGTTATATAGTAAAGGTAATATTTTTCGTTTTTTTCTTAAAGAGGAAAGCGAAGGAAATAAATAAGTCTGCTATATAGTCGGTAAAATCCTTATATCCCTAAAGGCTATAATATAAAATCTTAATAGTAAACCTTTTTATATAAATATTAGCTTTTTTATAGAAGCTTTATCTAATAAATAATATACTTTAATTTATATTATATAAAACTTAATAAGGCTATTAGGGAGTTTAATAAAAACTAACTACCTTTTAATTAAGATAATTTTATATAGTTTTATCTAGCTATAGCGTTTACGCTAAATTATAACTTAGGAATATAAAGGAAGTATTAAGTTTTTATATAAGCGTAGTTTATTTTATATAATAAGCGCGCGGCTAATATCTCTTTTTATATAAAGCTTATAAATTATTTTTATAGCTTTATAAATTATAATTACTTATATAATAATATTAAGTAAGGGGGGCGAAGTATTATATATTTAAAAGTATACGCTAAAAATAAAAAATATAAGTATAAGACTATTAGGCCTTACTATATTATTAAAGTATTTTATAATAAGCTAAAAAATTATATTATTATTAGCCTATCTTCGGAAGTTATCCTTAAATATATTATACGCGCGTTAAAAAGGCGCGTGCGAGCGTTTAACCTTACTTATTACCTAGTACACTTTAATAAGTATCTCCTTATATAAGGCACTAATAATTTATATAAAGAAACGGAACTTATCTAAGGAGAAATTTATACTTAGGTTATATATAATAATATTAAGGAGGCCTTAGTAAATAGTAATCTTATAATAATAAAGGGCGTTTTAAGTATTTTTAGTAAAAAGGGATTATATAAAAATTATAGCTTAGAATAATATAGCTTTATTAATAATATAAAGAGCGTTCTTATTACTTAGTTATATAATATTTATAATAATCTTATAGTTAAAAGTAATATTATCTTTAATTAAAAATTTAAATTATTATAGTAAGGGGTTATACGCTTAATATTAATAATAAAACTTTTTTATTATATAAAGCGATATTTTAAAAATATTATTATATTTTATATTTTAAAGTAAGTTATAAAAATATTTTATATAAGGATATCTAAAATAATAATATTAGTAAAGTATCCTTCCTAAGCTAAATAAAAAGCTAGTATTATATTTTATTCTTATTATAATAGTTAAACTAAGTATTATAAGAAACTCTATATATATATATATTAACTTAGATAATAAAGTTTAGGTAACTTATTTAGATTATATAGCTAAAAGAATAGTTTATTTCCCGTCCTATATACTCTAGCTAACAAAGTTATAAATAATTAATCTTAATAACTTTATTTATAATTACTCTCTTAAAGAATATATAGAAAAATTAATATATTATATATATATCTTAGCTACCTTTTTTACTACCTAAAAGTCCTTATTATATTAATATCGTATATTATATTAAGATTACGCTAATTTTAAATTAGTATTATCTTAAGTTTAACTCCTCTTTATATATATCTTTAACCTCTTATTTTATTTATATAAAGATAGTAATCTTTATAACGCGTACTATACGTTTTTAACGCGTATTATATTCTTAAATAGCTAGTAGTATATATATTCTAATATTAATAACTTTTCTTTTTAAATTAGGAATATATATTTATTATATAAATAATAAGGAGTATAATTAAGTTCCTTTAATAGCTATTATAAATTAAATTATTTCTTTATTTTTAAGAATTTATATAGTTAAGGTTTAGTAAATATTTTTTCCTTACTAATATATTAATAAGTTTAGGTTAATATTATATTAATATATAATTATTATCTTTCTAATTCCTACGCTACTTTTTATTATTAAAAGGTAAATAAAAGCTATAAGTAATAAGCTTAACGCTATATATATCGCTTAAATATATAGCCTAACGCTATAATAAGATATTTAAGCTTATAAGCTAGCTATAAGTATATTACCAGGGCGCTTTACTTTAAAGGCTACTAGTAAATATTAGCTATTATAAGGGGGAATCTCCCTTATTAACTAGTAAACCCTTATAATTAGTAAGGGTTATCCTTTTTTTATAATATTAATTATTCTTATACTATAATATTTATAAACTCGCCGTTTATTATTATTTTCTTAGCTATACCTTAGGGCGTTAAGATTCTCTTAACGCTATTACCTTAAGATATAGCTATCTTTTAATAGCTTTTTCTTTTCTAATCGATTAATTAAAGGAATATAAATATATATATCTAATATATTAAAAAATAAAGCGATATCCTAAGTAAGCTTTTAGCTTAGTAGTCTGCGAAAAAAGGATAAAAACCTGAAAAATAAATATAAAAAGGGAAAAAAAAATATTAGAATATATATATTACTAGCTACTTAGGAATATAATACGCGTTAAATACGCGTAGCACGCGTCGCAGAGATAACTATCTCTATATAAATAAAGTAGGAGGTTAGGGATACGTATAAAGAGGAGTCGAACTCGAGATAATACCGATCCGAGACTAATATAATATTAATATAATATACGAAGTTAATATAGGAGGAGGATAGGGAGGTAGTTAGTAGGAGGAGGAATATATATATAATATATTTACTTTTCTATATTTTTTAAAAAAAAGATAAGTTATAAGTAAAGTTATTATTTAATTTTTTATAACTTTATTAGCTAAAATATATTATATAATAGATATAATATTCCTATACGCTATATAATTTAGATAAGTTACTTAAACTTTATTATTTAAGTTAATATAGTATATATATTTTAGGTTTAATCTATTAGTATCTTTATTATAAGAAATTTATAATATAATTTTAGCTACTTATTTAGCTTAGGAAAAATACTTAATTAATATTAATTAGTAATAAAGCTAAGTTATATCGCGGACTTAATTACTTTTTATTACTTAAAACTTAGTTAACTAATATAAGCTAAAATACTAGCTTTATTATTATTTAACCTTAGTTTAAATTAGAAATAAAAAAGTAATTTAAATAGTAAATATTTATTAAAATACTAACTTTTAAGAAATTATAATTATTATTTTAATAATATATAAATATATTTTAACTAATATCTAGTTAGTAACTTAATAATTCGAATATCCTAATACTTAGCGATAACTTATTATAAGTTAATATTATTTATTTTTTCTTCTTTTTATTTTTAGTCTAGGATTTTTAGGAACTTATTTTAATTTTAACCCGAAGTTCTATTAACTTTAGATTAGTTTTAATAGTTACTCTGTAACTATTATTTACTAAGCTTTTATAAATTTAGTACTAAAAGTCTCTTATAATTAAGTTAATTTAGTAATATATAAGAGATAAAAATAATAAAAGATAAAAATAATAAGAAAAAAAAAAGTAAAATTTTTAAAATTAGAGTCCCTTACTTTTACTTCTAACGCGGATATTTAAAAAGGCGTAACGCGCGATAATTACGTAAAGCTAGCTAAGTAATATTACTATATTAGTAATATTTATTAGATATTAACTTAAATATAAATAAGGATTAGATTATTATTAAACTTATTTTAATATACTAGTTCTTATATAAAAGCGTATTATCGCTTATAAATATAGTAAAAGCTTATATAAAAATAATAATAGCTAAGATAATTTATTAAGTTAGTATTAATCTATATAAAGTTAAGTTTTAATAAGCTATATATATATTATTATATTAGATACCCTTTTTAATATATTAGTAATAAGCGGTTATTAATTAAGATACTTATTCCTAATAAGCGTTAATTTTTAGCTCTTACTTACTTATATAATTAATATAATTTTAGTATAGGGGCACCTTTTTAATATCGCCGCGCTAAATAGCGTCGCGCCGCGCTTAAGATAATAGCGTAAGCGGCGGCGGGGATATAAAAAGATTACGCTTAGTAAGTTATATTTAATAAAGCGTAATAAGTATCGCTATAAAAATAGGTAATAGTATTTACGGGCGCGGGCGAAAAATAATCGTAGATACCGTAAAAGGAGCTTATAAGAAGCGCGTAAAAGAGATAAGGGTAGGACGCGCGTAATACGTATTTAAAGCTAAGTTTAGAGTATATTAAAAACTAGGTTAATCTTAACTTATAACTAATATAAATTAAAGCCGGAATTAATATACCTTTACGCCGCCGGCGAATTAAAGCTTTAAGAATATCGTTATTATTAATATTATTCTTAGACTTAGGACTTAAAATAATAATCTAACGATTACGCGGAGTAATAAGCGTGCGAGGGGGCGGTTCTAATATATAATAAATCTTAAGTTAAGGTTAGTAAAAGTTTATTATAATATTAACTTAAGATTAACTTAAACTTACCTTCCTATATATAATAATAATAATAATAATAACGATAATAACGATAATAATAATAATAATAAAAGTAAAAGGAAAAGGAAAGGAATAAGAAGCTTAGGCGTAGGGTAATTTATAAGTAAAGTACTAAGTTATTAATTTACCCCGCTAAATAAAGTATATACCTACCCCTTTTATAAGTAGTATATCGGTATATACTAACCCCTCCTATAGATATAAGAGGTATATACCTCTTAAGTATAAATATCCCCCTCCCCCCCCCCCTTTTTAAAATTTTTTTTTTCCTTTCCCTTTTTATAATTATCTTAGTTTTTCTTATTTATTTTTCGCAGATAACTTAGCGAAAATTTACTAAGTATTACGTTTTTTATTTAGTATATTATATTATATTTATTCTTCGTTTCTCTAATCCTTAAATTAGAAAGAAAATACTATTAGGAGATTACGGTACCCCTAGAGTTAAAAATCACGCCGCCTTAAGGGTATTATAATATAAAGACTATAATAACTTAGCGAAATTATAAATATTATAATATAAAAACGCTTAGTATTATAGGAAAGAGATAATTTTTACTAGCTATAAGGGTTTACCGGTTAATAAGAGAGATTCCCCCTTATATAGCTAGTATTTACTAAGAGTTTTTAAAATAAAACGCTTTAGTAATATCCTTATAGCTAGCTTATATTATATTTAAAGAAGTTATTTACTAATTTTAAAGTTTAGAAGTAACTAAGCTTTAAGATTAGCTTATAATAGCGGCTAATAATATATAGCGTTAGGCTCTAAGCTAATAATAATATATAGCGTTAAGTTTATTATTTAAACTTTATCTATTATTTACGAAATATAAATAATAAGGAGACGCGATATATAGCTTAACGTATACTATTTTAGGAAATTATACTAGAACCTTTAAGAAATATATTAGATATTAGTATAATATTAACTTAAGTTTATTTATAAATTAGTAAGATAAGGGTATCTACTAATCCTAAATTATATAAGTTTTTAAAAGTAAAGAAATAATTCGATTTATAAAAGCTACTAAAAAAACTTAATTATACCTAAACTACTTACTTAATAAATATATATTCCTAATTATAAAAAGAAAAACTACTAATATTAGAATATATATATTACTAGCTATTTAGGAATATAATATACGTTAAATATACGTAGCATGCGTTATAGAGATAACTATCTTTATATAAATAAAGTAGGAGGTTAGGAATATATATAAAAAGGAGTTAAACTTAAGATAATACCGATCCGAGATTAGTATAATATTAATATAATATACGAAGTTAATATAGGAGGAGGATAGGGAGGCAGTTAGTAAGAGGAGGAATATATATATAATATACTTACTTTTTTATATTTTTTAAAAGAGAGATAAGTTATAAGTAAAGTTATTATTTAATTTTTTATAATTTTATTAGCTAAAGTATATCGTATAGTAAACGTAATATTCCTATACGCTATATAATCTAAATAAGTTACCTAAACCTTATTATCTAAGTTAATATAATATACGTATTCTAGGTTTAATTTATTAGTATCTCTACTATAAGAAGTTTATAATACGACTTTAGCTACTTATTTAGCTTAGGAAGGATACCTAACTAATAAAAAAGAAAAGAAAATTAAAAGTGGAAAAAAGGAGGCTTTTATAGTTAAGAGGTATATATTATATTTACCTTAATTATAATAAGCTATTAGTATATATTAAATTACTATATATTAATATATTTAAATTATATAAATATATACTTTACTTTATTATAATTAAAAAAAGTATATATTATAAATTTAAAGGGGTAAATTAGTAAGTTAATAATCTTATTTATAAATTACCCTAGGCTTAAGCTTTTTATTCCTTTTTTCTTCTTTCCTCCTTTACGCTAATTATTATTATTATTATTATTATATAGCTATTAAAGTAAGCTTAGCCTAAACTTAAGTTAAAGTTTATAATATATTATATTAATTTTAAGTCGAGTTCGCTTTTATATTTATATAGCGCTTTACCTCTTATTACTCTATACGTAAGATTATTTTACTTTCTAAGCGTATTATAGCTAAGGAGAACCTTATTATTTTAAGTAATAAGGGCGATAATAATAACGATAAGAATAATATAAATTTTATTAATACTCTTATATTTTATTATATCGCTAAGAGTTACGCGGGTAAGTTTTAACTTTTTTTAAAATTTATATTAAACTTAGCTTATTTACTAATATATTATATACCGTAATAGCTTTATTTTCTCCGCAAGCTACTATTATTACTCTTAAGTTATATAAGAAAACTAGCTTTTATCTTGCTAGCGTAACTAAAATTATACCTAAGCGCTTCTACTATATTAATATATTAAAGTTAAATAATAATATACTTATTAAGTAAAAGTATAAGTATAAGCGTAATAACGTATACTAGCTTATCTTTTATAATTAATATATAAAGTAGCTAATATAATAACTGCTATTTATAAATACTTATTAATATTAAAACTTTTAAATAGCGCGCGCTTATTATATTTATATAGCGGCGGGGTATTACTATAATCTAATATATTTTTATATTAATAATAATAATTTATCGAATTTATAATTAATATTAGCTAGCTAGACTTTTCTTATTATAGCTAATATAGCTTAAGTAATTATTATCTTTATAGTAAATAACTACTTTTTAAAGTTTAATTAAAAGGTAAAAGTATATTAATAATAACTTAAACTTTAAATAATTTTAAACTAATATCTAACTAATATTAGTAATATCTTAATATTATATATAAAGCTAATAAAGCTTATTATAATACTAGCCCCCCCTGCGTAAAAGATAATTAGCATTTATTTTTATTATTTTTATATTTTTCTTTTTTTATTTTTATCTCTTATAGTTTACTAAATTAATTTACTTATAAGAGACCCTCTCCTTAACTATTATAAAATATTATAAAATATTATAAAATATTATAAAATATTATAAAATATTATAAAATATTATAAAATATTATAAAATATTATAAAATATTATAAAATATTATAAAATATTATAAAATATTATAAAATATTATAAAATATTATAAAATATTATAAAATATTATAAAATATTTATATTAAGTATTTACTAAGATTAATTTAAGATTAGTAAAACTTTAAGTTAAAATTAAAATAATATTTTATAAACCGCAGATTAAGTCTAAAAAAAGAAAAAAAAATAAATAATATTAACTTATAATAAGTTATTACTAAGTACTAAAATATTTAAATTATTAAATACTAACTAAATATTAATTAAAATATATTAATACTTTATTAAAATAATAATTATAGCTTTTATATATATTAGTATTTTAATAATCTTTTATTATCTAAACTACTCTTTTATTTCTAACTAAATTATAAGTAATAAGGTAAGATTATTTAAAATAATTTAGCCTTATTACTAATTAATATTATTTAAGTATTCTTTTTAAGCTAAATAAAAGGCTAATATTATATTTTATTCTTATTATAATAGTTAAACTAAGTATTATAAGAAACTTTATATATATATATATTAACTTAAATAATAAAGTTTAAGTAACTTATCTATATTATATAGCTAAAAAATAGTTTATCTCTTATCTTATATACTTTAGCTAACTAAGTTATAAATAATTAATTTTAATAACTTTATTTATAATTACTTTTTTAAAAAATATATAGAAAGATTAATATATTATATATATATCTTAGCTACCCTCCTTATTACTTAAAGATCCCTATTATATTAATATTATATATTATATTAAGATTATACTAATCTTAGATTAGTATTATCTTAAGTTTAACTCCTTTTTATACGTATCCCTAACCTTATATTTTATTTATATAAAGATAGTAACCTTTATAATATATACCACGCGTTTTTAACGCGTATTATATTTCTAAGCAGCTAGTAATATATATATTTTAATAAATAGTATAAATAATAAAGTTATACTTTTATAAAAAAAAAGGTAGCTTTACGCGAAGATATATAGAAGAATAGATATTCTTATTTTTATATAATAAGGATTATTTAACTATCTTTATATATAATAATATTCTTAATATTATTAAAGTACGCTTTTAAGCAATTTATATTTTTAAGAAAAAAGAGGAATAATATTAGGGTATTAAAAATATAATATTATATAATACTAAAAAAGCTATTAATATTAATTATACTAATTAAAGTTATAGTAGCTAAGCTACTAAACTTAATTATAATAATACTTAAGGTTTAATTAATTTATATATCTAAGTTCTCTTATATAAATATTTTAGCTTAATTTTTACTAGTAGTAAAGAAGTTTATAGCGCTTATATCTTAAAGTTATCCCTAATATTTTATATAATAAATATCTATAGGAAAAACTTAACTACTTAGTTATATAGTTTATTATATAAAGATATTTTCCCTTATAAATTAGTATATAAAAGTATTTAAAAGAATAAATTAAATAGCTTACTTAAGAGTATCCTTATCTTCCTTATATAATAAGTTATTAAAGTTATTAATAATATTTTATCTTTTATACTTAAGAAGGAAGGCTTCGAATTTATTATTTATAAGGGGGTTTTTATTAAATTCTTTATATAAAGTAAAATACGCCTTTCTTATATAATTAAAATCCCCTTTTTTATAATTTATTAATTAGTAGCTTTCTTTTTTATAAATAAAGTAACGCTTTTTTATATAAGGTAATAAGTAATAATCCTCTTATTAAACTTATTTAAATTTATCTATATAAAACTTTAACTAGGGTAAATTCGGTTATAAGGAGTTTATATAATAATATTAATTAATAAAGAACTAGTTTAATATTTTCTTATAGTTAAGGGTAACTCAGAGTAATATTTAAAAAATAGAGAAAAACTTTTTATATAAAAGCTTTATAGAGAGAAATACTAGCTTAAGTTTTAGCACCTTACGGTAAGCTTTATTTATTATAACGTAAAGTTAAGTCTCCCCTTCCCTAAAAGTATATTATATAAGTTATATTTTTTTAATTAATTCCTTAAGGATTTCTAATATTATTTTCTTTAGGTATTTTTTTTTATATAAAGGTAAAAGTTATATTAGTTTAATTAGCTTAATATTATATATAATTTATTATTATATTAAAGTATAAATTAAGTATTTAATAAATCTTATCTTACTTCTTCTTAAGTTTTATATAGTAAAGGTAATATAACTAAGCTAAGCTTATAAGAATATTTAGAAAAATAGCGTAATACTAGTTTTTAGTTATATTAATTTATTAGTAATATAATATAAAAAGCTTAGCTTTATTATATAAGATATTATATAAAAAGCTTAAATAATTTTAGTCTTTCCGCTAGCTTTTATTAAATACCGTAACTTTGTTAAGGGTAATTAAGCTATTATTAATCGGTTATATAAGAGGAAGGATAAAAGCTAGGCTTTTTAAAATTATTATAAAGGCCGTGGAGGAATCCGGTACTAGTATCTTTTTCGCTTTATATATAAATATATTAGAAGTTATACTAGGAGTTATATAAAGAGAAACCTTAATTAATAAAATAATCTTCTAAGTAAGGTTTTAGGTAAGGGTTATTAAGGTTATTAAAAGGGTAGCTAAAACGTGATTATACGAAGCCTTAATTACTAAGAGAAATTTCTCGATAAAGCTTCTAGTTTATTATATAATAACGCCTTATTCCTTAAGAAGCTATAGGAAGGCCTTAAGAAATAAATAGGAAACTTACTTTACTTAATATTTAGTTTATTCGTAAAAGTCTTCCTAAGCGCTATTAGTAAAAAGAGAGCTTTTAATCCTTAAGTAAATAGCTTTATATATAATTTTTCTTATATATATTATATATATTATAAGCTTAATATTTAAGGGTTTATTTATAATTTTCAGATTAGTTTTTTAGAAATCCGGGCTAGTTTTTACTTATTATATATAGACTAGAATTATACTTCTTTCAGCTATCTTTTTATATATAATTAAGTTAAGTTCCTAAGCTTAAGTTTAGGTTAGTTCCGGAGTTACTTAAGTTAATTCAGGTTAGGTAAGCGTAAGTATAAGCGCGTTTAAAAATACTAAGGGCGTATAAGAGTTTTTATTAGATAATAAGGCATATAAAGCTATTATTATTATCTAAAAGGGTTCGGTATAAGGGTCTTATCTTTTTTCTTTATTATATAAAGTAGCTATTATATATATTACTAAGTTATATAAAAGAGTAAGGTTAAGTATAATAGATTATTAATTCTTTTATTTATAGTTATTTTTTTTATTTTAGCTAATTTATATATTACCTAATATATTAATTAGTATTAAATAAGCTATTTATTATTAATATTATAGGGGTCTTAAAAAGGAGTATATTATTATAATACTTTTTATATTACTATATAAAAGAGATAGCTATTAAAATACTTATTCGAATAAATATATAAAGTATTAATTAAGTAATATATAAAGTAAGGAGTAGTATTATAAGATTAGAAGGATCTTATATAAAGAGTTTTACTAACTTAAGTAAGCTATATAAAGTATAAGGCTATAAGGATAATATAAGGCTATTAAAGTATTATAAGATACTTTAATAGTAAGTTATATTAAAAACTAAGTAATTAAAACTCTTAGCTAATATTAAGTAATTATATAACTTAAGGCTAAGTAACTTTAGGCATTTAAGGGATATAAGACTTAGCTAAAGCTATCTTTATTATAATAATATTATAAGTTATTATAATTATATAAGTATTAATAGCTATTATAATAGCCGCTACCTTAACTAGAGTTATTATTACTATAAGCGACTTAGTAACCTTTTTTCTAATTAAGCCTAACTTTATAATATTTAGTATTAGTATAGTTTTAAACTTTAAAACTTTATTATTATTTTAGCTAAAACTAACTTAGCGTAAGCTCCCTCTCTTATTTTTTCTAAAATATATTTTAGTAAAATATAAACGCTTTAAATTAATAATAAGAATAAGTAATAAGTTATTATTATTATTATTAATATCTAGTATAATTATAAGAGTTTTAAGTATAGCGCGGGCCTTTTTCTTAATAAGATATATTTAGATTATAATAAGAGATATTTACTTTTTACTTTTACTTTTTAATAACGCTATAAGCGCTACTTTAAGAAACTTTATTATTATTAGCTTATAAATCTTACTTACTTTATAAGTTAATTTTATCCTTACTTTAAGCGGAGCTTAAGCTAATATTCTTAACTTTTTAAATATTATTATTATTTTCTTATTTAAGTTAAGTATATTATAAGCTTTATTTATAAAGCTTAAGGTTTATAAATTAATAAAAGCGTTAATTTGCTATAAAATAATATAAAGTAATTTAAATATAAAAATAAATATCCCCCCCCTCTCCCTCCGCTTCTTTTACCTCCTTTATAACTTTAATATAGATACCTTTTAAGGTATTTCTTACTTTAATTATATTTTTAGAAGTATAGCTTTAGTTTAAATCTTAAATTAGAGTATAATCCTCCTTAGCTATAGCTTATACTTTTTTAAACTTTTATTATTTATTATAACGCTTAGCTTATATAATATATAGTTCCTTAATATTATTTTTAAGTTAAGGATATATAAATATATAAGTAAAACTTATTTTAATATAAGTAATATATATACGCGCGTTTATAGCTATTAAATATTAGCTTAATTTTATTAATATTTAGCTTAAATAAAATATAATTTACTTAACTAATCCTAATAGCTAATATATAAATAGTAAATATAATTTTAAATATGTTTAAAAATATAACTATTATAAAGTATAGCTTATTTATTACTAGTTTTTATATTATAATTATAAGCTATTATTATTATTAAAAAGAAAGTTAAGAGTTAATATTATATATAAAGAAAAGAGGCCTTATATTATATAAGCTATAAGATTTTATACTTATAGCGGATTTTTTACTAATTATAAAGCGCCGTAATATATATTAATATATACCTTTCCCCCCTTATAATAATATATATTTTTTCCCCTTATTAAAAATCTAGCTTATATTTACCCTCTTATAGCTAAGGTTTATAGCCGCCCCCGCCTTAATAACCCCTAAACCACGGCTTAATTTACCTTAAACCTACTATTATAACTTAGTAAATTAGCACGAGGCCTGCTATAGCACCCTCTCCCTACTTATTATTTTTACTTTACTAGCTACTAACTACTTAATAAGGGGTTTTCCCCTAAGCCTAGCTTAGTTTTTCCCCTCTTCCTACCCTTTCTATACTTAAATACCTTATAAGTCCTTAGCGTAATATAGTATATATATATATAATATAATTTCTTTAGCCTTTATATATTTTAAAGAATTTTTTAATAAGAAAAAAGCTTATATATTTATTAGCTTTTAACTTAGCTATAATATTCCTTTTAAACTTAAAAAGCCCCTAAACTTAATAAAACCTCCTTTTTATAAAAAGACTTATAAAATACTTACTTTTAGAAAAGGAGATTATTAATTACTTACTTAAGATTAGGTTTATTAAGCTAAATATTAATTTGTCCGCTACTTATATTTTCTTCGCGCTAAAGCTATATTTAATAGCTTAGCGCTTTTATATTAAATATTAATAATTAAATAATTACTTAAAAAGTTAAATCTTACTTACTTTTTATTTAAAAAATATAGCGTTTAGCTTTTAGAAAGCGAAATAGTTTTTAAAAATTAATATTATTTAAGCGTTTTATTATCTTTATCTATACCTTAACTTTAAATACTTTATAGTTTTTTATATAAAGTTTAATCTATTTTGCTAGCTTATTCTTTTCTTAGCTTTAAAATAAAGCTTACTTAATTTTAAAATTTTATTAACGCTTAATTTTATAATTTTTTTAACTATTATATAAATATATATATAAATAATAGTAATAATTTATACGCTAGTGCGCCTTATATAACTTAGAACTATCTTATATATATTCTAAAAAGGGGAAAAACTAAAAAACTTAAAGTAAAACCCTCCCCTTAAGCGTTACCTTAGCTTTAAGTTAGACCCCGCTTATACTTAATATTTTATATAATTAATAAGTTAAGTATTAACTAATAATTTAGAAGCTAATATTTCCCTTAAAGCGGACTTTATCGTAGTAAAAGTGCGCGTAAACTAAGTTTAGTATAACGTTTATATAGCTTACTTATCCTCCTAGCTATTATTATTACTATAAACTAAATCCCTATATTTAATTAAAATAGCCTTAATAATCTAATCTATTAAGGCCTTATTAATATAGCTTAAAAATATATAAAAGTTTTATTATTTTATAATAAACCTTATAATAGCTAATCTTAAAAAATAGCTAAATTATTATAATAAAGCTATAAATAAGTATAAAGTTAGAGTTAGAGGAGGGGATATTATTATATTCGCTCTTTAGCGTTTCCGCCCTAGCTATTATTAGTTTTTAGTTAGCGCTAAAAGGGAAGGAGGGGCGGTATATATAGAGTTCTAGTCCGTAAACTTCTAAAATTTAATAATATATATATCCTTCGCCCGGTCCTATATCGCTCTTATCTTAAAGTAAACTTAACTTTATTTAAGGTAAAATTTTTAATAAAAAAATAATAATATATTTTTTTCTTATAAGCTATAAGGTAAATAAATTTACTTTTTATATATAAAGCGGTAAAATATTTATTATATTATAGCTTTATTATATAATATTTAGCGATATATTTAAATTAGTAATATTTAAAATATTACTAAAGTTAAACTTTTAGTATATATAATTTAATATTAAAAATCTTTATTTATATTATTATATTTTTATTATAAATTTAATTTATATTTACTATATTATTAATAATAATTATTAAGAAACTCCGCTAAGTTTTAGGATAATATCTTTTTATAAATAATTATATTATTAAAACCTTATTTAATAACTTAATTTTTTTTTAAAAAGCTTCCTTATTATTTTATTATAAAGCTTACGCTAATACCCCTTTTATAATAAAAGTATAACTTTTATTATTAAAGTATACCTTTTTTTTTAAAAGTAATATAAAGCTATTTTAAATTAAACTAAAGCTTATAAATAGTATTTTAAAATATTATTATAATATTACTATTAAATAATTTCCTTATTATAAAAGCTTAGCTTTATTTATAAAGTTTATAATTAATATTTATTATAATTATTTTAAAATTTTTAATATAAAGTAAAGTAGCTATAAAATTAAAATAAATTATAAGCTATCGCTTATATTACTTAGAAATTTACTTTTTAATAATTTTCTCTAATATTTTAGCTATAATTATAGCTTATATTAAAGAAATTTTACTCTCCTCGAAACTATAGAAAAAAAAAGAAACCGCGGGTATAATAGCTAAGGAGATATTACTAATTAATAAAATTAGAGTAAGGGGGGCACTTTTTAAACTCTCTTAGACTCCGCTACTTATTTAAAAATTACTTATATAAAAATAAAAATATCTCTTAAAATAATCTTATTAATATTTACCTTAGCTTTTAATAAAATAATAAGTATAGTAAATTTTTAAATTTAAGATTATTATAATTTAGAGTAAAGCTATATTCTAAGTGAAAAATTTTCGCGGTTACGATTAACTTATTTAGCGTTACCCTCCCCCTTAAAGTTACTCCGGGCATAGCTAGCTATTATTATAAGGTAAGGGAGGGAGCGGAGTCTACTTATAATATAAAAATAAGAAGTTTATATCCGCGTCGCTATAAGCGCGGAATTTATAAAATATATATATAATAGTTTTCTTAGATATATATATAAATAATATTTTAATTTATTTAAATAATAAAAAAGGAATATTAAGAGTAATATTAGGAAAAAATTTAATATTTATATTAAGTAAACTTATAAAAGGATATTTAAAAATTAAAATTTAATATTATAAAAATTAATTACTTTAATATAATATTATATATAAGTTAAAGAATAAGTATAAACTTTTATAAAAAATAAGTAATTATATTAAAAATTTAAAGATTTTTATAATTATAAGGCTATTTACTTATTTATAGAATTTTATAACTTTATTTAAAATTTTTCTATTATATTAGCGCTATTATTAAGCCTCTAAATTATTTCTTAAAAAATATTATATTTAAACTTAAATTAAAGTAAAAGGAAGCTTTTAATAAAATATAGGAATTAGCTATATAAGCTTTAATACTCGCTTTTCTCTATTTAAAACTCTTAATATATTTTAAGACTAACACTTTTTAAAATATTACTATTAGTATATTTTAATAATAATAAAATAATTAAATATAAAAACTTATAAGCTTTTCCTTAAAAATAATAAACTTAGCTAAATATATTTACTTAATTTAAGATTATAAAATTCTTATTATTATATAAAGCTTTAAGTATTTTTACTTATTATTACTTACTTAGAAACTTAATATAATTATAAATTATAAAGCTTTAGTTTATTTTATAATAAAAAGACTATTTTTTACTTATTAAGTTTAATAATCTAATTTCCTTATTTAGTTTAATATTTATTTTATATATTAATTTAGCTAGCTAAATATAGCTACTAATACTTTTTTATATAAAATAGCTAAACTCCTAATTATAAAAGCTTATAAGAAGGAAGAAAGGACGCTTATAATAATTCTTTTAAAAAACTTTAAATTTAAAGCTTTAACTTTAACTGTTATAATTACCCTAATTTACCTTATAGAAAACTTTATTTTTTAAAAAATAAAATTAATATTACTCTTTTAATAAGAGAATATAAGCTAAAACTTTAGATTTTATAATAACCTTCTTATTATCCCTAAATAAGATAATTAAAAGCGATTTTTTCTTTATATTACCTTAATTTATAATATATATAAGCTAGCTATTTTCGCTTATAATAAATAAAATAAGATTACCTAAATATTTTAATAAAGCTATTATTAGCTTAGGATAAAGTAAAATATTTATTAATATATTTATAATTATTATAAATATTAAAGGAATAATATATTATAAGATAAAACTTTAAGTTTATTATACCTTTTACTTATTTTAACTTTTATATAAAAGTATATTATTTATAATAGGAAAATAATATTTAAAAATTACTTTAAATATAACTATATTTAAACTTTTATTTATAAGCTAAGCTAAGCTATTATTATATTACTAAGTTACTAAGTTAAAAGAATAATATAACTAAGGTGCTTATAAGATATTATTTCTAATACCTTTATTATCTTTTTAATATATTTAATATAAAAATTATTAATAATATTAGCTTATTTATTTTAAAATTTCTTAGTAAAATTAACTAGCTAACTTATAATAAGTATTATTATAATAGTGCTCTTTATTCTTAAATATAAGAAAATATAAAAGTAACTAACTAATATTTAAACTAAAAGCTTTAGCTTTATATAAGTAAATATTAAAATAATTAGAGTATTTTCTTTCTTACTTTAAACTTTATATATAACTCCTTTTAATATATATTAATTAATATAACGCTATTTATAATTTCTTTTAGAAAAGGTATATAAAACCCCCTTTTAGTTACTAGCTCTTAGGATACCTTAAGCGCTTTAAGCTTTATTATTATAGCTTATAAACTTATCGCCTAAGTATAGAAAATATAATAATAAGTTTAAGCTATTATTAAGAAAGCCCGCGGTAAGTAAAAAACTTAAGCTAATAAAAGATAATACTTAATAAATTTTATAATTAATAATAAGGTATTTCTTAACTATAAAAGTTTCTTTATAATTATACTTATAATACGCTTTAGTATATAATAATTAGAACCTTTTATAATTATTAAAAAATAAAGCTATAGCTATATTTTTAACTTATTAAATAGCTATTAGATAATAAACTTATTTTACCCTAATTATTTTTAGAAAGCTATTATAAATCTTTTACTTAGCTAAAAAACGCTTTTTACTAAAGCGGAAATTATTAATAATATATTAAAATAAAAAGTAAATAAAATCTTTTAATTTTATATTATAAAATAACGCTATTAGTTAATTAATTAATTATTACGCTAAGGACCTAATATTAGGTATTTAAAACTTCTATTATATATAAAGCTAATAGGTTTTTTAAGACCTAATAGGAAAAACCTTAAGTAGGGACTATTTAAGTAAAACCCCCTTTAATTAACTATATACTATTAAGTTAAGCACCACTCTAAGGTTCTAATAAGGTACGCGGCGGTTTAATATATTAAGCTTATTATAGCTTAGGTATAATTAATTTAGCTATATCGCTATTACTATAGCTATTATAAAAGTCCGCTATAAAGTCCGCTCCGCTCCGCTCCGCATAAGTTAAAAGGTTTAAGGCCCCCTTATATATATATATAAGTAAGTAATAGCGCTATAAATTAATTAAATTAACTAAGCTATTTTAAGCTTTAAGTAGGCTATTAGAGTCTAACTCCGTGGCGGGGTTTAATAATATAAGGACTTATATAGCGCCTTATTACGTAAGGTATATGCCGCTTACGGCTACGCTTTATAAGGAGCCTTCCGGGAGCCCTATACTAGGAAGATTATTTATCTAACCTGATCTAAGCCGCTATATCTATTTATAAGCGCTATATAGCTACGCTGCCTTAGTTAGGGGGTCCTTTAAGCCCTTATACTATTTTCTAAATTCGAACTAATTACCTCTTAAAAAGAGGTTATTTTAAAAATATAACCGTTATGCTAAAATAGTAATGCTATTAGTTAATATATTAAGTTTATTGTTATAGTTATAACTTAGATTAGATTTAATATTTTATTAGGAATTCTAAATATATATTAATAGCTTTTAAGAAACTTTATAATTATTTTCTAAATATTACTAGCTTATTAGTTAATCTTTAAAATTAAATTAAGGCCGCTATTATAAATTACGATTATAAAGATAATAATTAGGATAATATTATAATTTCCCTAAATACCTTTTTATATAAAAAGCGTTATTAGTTTTAAAAAGTATATTAAGACTTTTATTAGGGGGTAATAATATACGCTAATATTTATAAAGATTTCCCTTAGATATTTTATAGTAATTTCTAAAGGTTTCTAACTATACTTATATAACCCTTAGAAACCTTATTATAAAATCCCCTAAAAAAACTTTAGGGGAAATTACTAGGAAATATAGTTGCTTTTTTACTAGGATTTTATTATACCCTCTCTTGTACCTACTAATATATACCCTTATATATTTTACTAAGATTTTACTTATAAGAGTTTTCTCTCTTTTTTCCTTTTTTTATCCTTAGCTTAGAATCTTTATTTATAATACTAATATTATTATTTACTTAATATATTTTTAAGCTATAATACTAGGCTAATCTTAGTTTAAAGCCTTATAAGCTTTAATATTATTATTTTACTTTAATAATTTTACCGCTAGTTAAGTTAATATTAAGTTTAGAAAAGGATAAACTATTCCCTCTCTTAGCTTTATTATTATTAAAACCTTAGTTAGAAAAATTACTTTTAATATTCTCTTTATATAAATACTATTCCTTTTTTATTTTATAAATATAAACTAACTTAAAATTTTCTTTTAAAATACTTTTAATTATTTTATTTATAAAATAACTAAAGTCTTAGTTATTTATAAATAAAGCTATTTTTAGTTTTTATAATAGTCTTACTAA
Organism: Ophiocordyceps camponoti-saundersi (nom. inval.); assembly: GCA_003339415.1. Lineage (NCBI taxonomy): Eukaryota > Fungi > Ascomycota > Sordariomycetes > Hypocreales > Ophiocordycipitaceae > Ophiocordyceps > Ophiocordyceps camponoti-saundersi. The sequence continues at coordinate 53,643 of PDHQ01000108.1, forward strand.
GAGTGCGATACTAAAGTAAGCTAAAAAGGAGTTATAATTAAAGCTATTAAAAAGAGGAAAGAGAGGGGAGAGAAGCCCCCCTCCTAAGCTAGCTATATACCCCGCGCGATAACTAAGCGCTATTAGGAAAACCTAAATATATCCGCTATAATCCCCCCTATCTAGCTACGATTAGTTATAAACTAATCCCTTATATAGCACCTTTCTTAAGCTAGCTAAGGAGGTAGAAGCGTAGGATAGAAAAGTTACGTATTACTATACTAGTAAAATATTTTATATAATCCCTAGCTAATAGCCTAATAGCTTTTATAGAGATATAGATAAGAGGGCGGAAAAGCTACCTTATAGCTTAAAGAATTAAACCCCGATCTTTATAAGAAAGATTCTAATAAGCTTAAAATTATAGCACCGCTTAAGGTAGGAAAAGATAAACTTATATATTAATAATAAAAATTTACTTATATAGCTAGTATATAGGACTAAATAATATTATACCGGTTATAGGAAGCTTAGAGAATATCTTAATTATAGTAAATAGTAAAGCTAGCTATATACTTATCGCTATATATTACTAGCGCTAATTTATAAGCTAGGGCGTAATATAATTATAATATATATTTACTAATAAATTTATACGCTTAAGCTATATATAGATTATCCTTATATAAAGTAGCGTAATAAAGCTAGAAATTACTTAGGCTATAATATTTAGTATATACTTATCCCTCCTTACTTATTATCCTCTTAATTAAAATACTTTAGATTTACTTTTAACTACCCCGCTTTATTTATAAAAAGCCCTAACCTTAATATCCCTATTTATTTATAAAGTTTCGGATAATTACGCTTAAATTAACTAATCTAGTTATATTAATAATAACGCTAGCACTTAGTAGTGCTAGAATAAGATTATATAAATAAAATATTTATTAAGTTAGCTAAAAAGGGGGGCGGTAAATTAACTAATACCTTAAGGATATTCTTAGTACTAAATACCTTATCGAAGCCTCGAAGAAGATTAGTAAAATCTATATACGCTATAAGCTAATATTTATAATTAAGGCGCTCCTTAAGCTCTTTATATAGCCTGAAAAAGAGTAAAATAATATATATATAGTCGGACTAATAAGATAAACTAGCCTTAAAAAGGGCATATTCCTATCTTATAATATATTCTCTAAGGGGCTTAGATAGCCCTTAATATATTTTAATTAAGTTTAGACCTATATAATATTTCTTATAGCTTTTTCCTAAAAGCTTAAAAATATATACTAAGAAGGTATCGGGCTAATTTAAAAAGTTAATAACTAAAAAGATATATAATAAGAATATTTACTAAAAGGTGCTAAGATAAGAAAAGATATAATAGAATTAGGCCTTAGGCTTCCTAATTATTACTCTATTAATAGTAAATTTTATATATATAGCGGCTAACTATAAGTCTAGGCCGGAGCGAGTAAGTAAAAGCTTAGGCGCGGGTAAAATTTAACGGCGTTATTTTATAATAATCTTACTTTTACGTTTAGTCTACGGTAAGAGGAGCTTTAATTAATATAATAATTTTACTAAGAGTATAATACTAAAATAAGCTAAAGAGGAGTTATAATTAAAGCTATCGAAGAGAGGAAAAAAAGGGGAGAGAAGCTCCCCTCCTAAGCTAGCTATATACCCCGCGCGATAACTAAGCGCTATTAGAAAGACCTAAATATATCCGCTATAATCCCCCTTATCTAGCTATAATTAGTTATAAACTAATCCTTTATATTTTTCCTTTTATTATTTTAAGAAGCTATATAATACTTAATAGAATATAAAATTTAGTAAATTTATAAATAATTCGGATACTTAAATATATCTTAGCTTTATTAGCTTTTTATTAAAGATAGTAATAATATTAATATAAAAGCTATTAAAGCTATATTTAAAACTTATTAATAATATTAATTTATTAGCTTAGTACCTTAATTATTAAAGTTTTATTTAGAAAATAATAAAGATTTTAATTTTAAAATTATTATAAATATTTTATAAATTAATTAATCTATTTTATTTATATTATTAACTAAGTAATAGCTTTCTAAGCTACTTATTTCTTATTATTTCTCTGCGCTAAAAATACCTAAAATACCTTAAAGTTAATATAAATTAATATTTACCTTAAACCCCCTAACTTTATTTCTTATAATACTAGTAAGAATTTTAACTTTTAGGAATTTTAATTTAAAGCTATTATTTTAAGTATTATATATATTTAAGTTTTTATTAAAATATATTAGTATGTTATAAGAATTATATAATACTACGCTTTATTTTAATAAATATATAAGGTAATTTTAAATAAATTTTACTTTAAGATTAGGCGTAACTTAATTTTATAAATAGCTATTAAAGCTATTAATAGTATTATAAAACTTAATAAACTTATCTTTACGCTTTTTATTTTTAAAGTATATTTATAAGTTTATTTAGGTTTTACCTTAACTCTTTTTATTTTTAAATACGCTATTATTATTAAAAAAGCTATAACTAAATTATAAAAATTTCACGCTTAATAAATAGTTTATAATCTTTTTTTATAAGAGATAAGCTTAGTATTTTTAATATTTTAAAGTTACTTATTAATAATTAAGTTTATATAAAAAAGGATTTAATAAATAAAGTAGCTTATATATTTTATTAGTTATAATATTACTATTAATCTCTTTTATAAATTATAAAGTTTTTATTTAAGATATATTTAGCTATTTTCTTTACCTTTATATAAAGGCTTTAAATTAAGTTTAGCTTAAGATCCCTTATAAGCTAAATTTATTTTTATTTTACTTTAAATTACGCTTTATTTAAGAATTATTATATATATTCCTTAGAACCTATTTTTTAATAATATATTTATAATATAAAAAGAAAAAGATAATATCGCGCTTTTACTTAAGCTATATTCTAAAAGAAAGATTATTATACTTAAGTAATTCTTTTAAAGCTTTAAATACTTAAAAGATTAATAACTATATTAGTTATAATATCTTCTTTTTAAAAAATATAACCTTAAGAAATATTATAAAATATATTTTTTATATTTTAATAATTTAAGAAATTAAAGTGACCGGAATAAATTACTTATATAAGAAATTATATCTTATTATTACTAGCTATAATAATAAAAATAAAAATAGTATCTTTACTTAGTTTTTAATAATTTAATATATTAGCTAGCGATTAATATTAGCTTTTACCCTTATTAAACTTTAAGCAGATTTTAAGCTTACTTTATAAAATATTATATAAGTATACTTTTAATTTTAATCTAAACTTTAGCGTATTATTATTACTACCTTACTAGTAAAGATAAAAAACTAATACTTTAATAATATTATTATTTATATTATTAAGCTATTATATAATATTATAAAGTAAAGGTTAATTAATTTTATATTTATTAGAATTATTATTTTTAATAGCTATAAATATATATATTAATATTTAATATTTACTTTTTAGCTAAGTATAATAACTATACTTATTTTAATATTATTAGCTTATAAACTAATAATACCTTAATACTTAGTATTAAGGCTTTTAAACGCTTAGAAGATAAATATATAATTACCGCTAAGTTTTATATTAAGCTTAAGATTATACTTAAAGCTAATAATAGTATAAATTCTAATAAATCTCGGATTAATATTAGCTTAATTTTAATCTACTTTTAATAAAAGGGCTAAGCTATTAAAATCTATTTAATTAATCTTTTTACCTTAAACTTTATATAAGAATATCTAAAATAACGCGCTAGGGGTATATATATTATTTTAATTTATTAACTAAAAGCTATATATAATCTTTCTATTATTATATAATATTAGTTTTTAGAAAAAAGGATTATAAGAGGCTAAATAAGTAATTATAATAATAATAAGAAAATTAAAACCGCGGATTATATTATATTTTTATATTATTAAATAATATAAAATTATATAATTTTACTAATTATTTTTTTACTAATAATATTAACTTTTTATTATAAATTAAGTATATTATTATATATAAATAAAAAAGAAGGGGAAAAAAGAAGTTTACTCTTTTTAAGAATATTATTTATTAAAGTTTAATAAAGTATAAAAAGGTAACCTAATTAGTATTTACTTTAAAGATATATAATATATTAGCTAGTTTTAATATTAATATATTAATTAAATTAATATTAATAAGGATTTAGTCTAAACTTTAATTAAATATAATTTAAAGTATTATCTATATTAATTTATATTTATTATATAAATACCTTATTAAGTTTAAGATAATAAAAAAAACTTATAATTAATATTATATTAATAAGAGAGTTATATAAGAATTATAAAGTTAAGGAAATTAAGTAAATTTTTAAATAAGATAATTTAGTAAATAAAATAATAAAAAAGGATCCTAATAAGGCGCTAAAACGCCTAGTTAATATTAATACTTTTAATATTTACGTTTCAAGTTTTATAATATAAAAAGAGAAATAAATTAATATATTATAAGCTAAGGAAATAACTTTTCTTAAAAAAGAAAAAGTTACTAATATAGGAAATATTAAAAAATAATAATAACTTATATAAGTAAAAAAGAAGATTTATATATAAGTAAAATATAAAGAAAAAGAGTATATTATAAAGAATATATTATAGAAAAAATAAAAAATAAAAGTAAGGGAAGTTTTATTAGTATTTTTATTATAATATTTTAAATAAAAGCTTTAATAAGCTTTTAATTAAAATTAGACTAGTTTCGGAAAAAGATTAAATTATACTTAATCTGATATTAAGTATAAAGAGAGGGTAAATATAAAGGAAGAAAAGGGGAATATATATAAGAATATATTATATATAAGTAAAACTTAGAATCTTTTTAATAGATAAGATATAGATAATTATTAAAAACTAGAAGAATATACTTTTAATAATAATAGTCTTTATTAACTCTTATATATATACTATAAAAGCTAACTAATACTTATTATATTAGCTAGCTAATAATATTTTAAAAAACTTACTTTTTTCTACTAAAAACTAAATTATAATTATATTTACTTTTATTTTTTTTCCCCTCTTATATTACCTTCTCTTTTTTCTTTTTATATTTACTCTTCCCCCTTTTTTTTATTAATAAAAGCTTATATACTAAGTATAGCCTTAAGGATGAATATTAATATAAATTTATTAACTTACGCCGCTATCCTTATTAATATATTAGGGAATCGTTTTAATTATATTATAATAGCGGGCGAGTTAGACTATATATTTAACGCTTATTATTATAAGGCTAAATATAAAACTAAGAGGAATAATCTAGCCTTATCTAATTAAGTAAAACTTAATATTATTTAAATTAATTAGCACTTAGCTAAGTTTCTTATAGCGGTATTAACTACTTATATTTATAAATATAAGCTTATTTAATAAATAAGGTATTATTTTAAGCTAAAAGATAATATTAAAGTTTAATATAATAAAAATAAGCGCTATTAATTACTAACTATTATACTTTTAGGACTATTATCTTAAGAAAAGGCCACGAACCGCTAAAAGCTATATTTAATAATAATAATCATTTCTTATTAGTTAGAATAAGAGAGGCTATAATAATAAGCTAAAAGTTCTTATTATTACTTTATCTTTTTCTTAAATATAAAGGGTATATAAAGTAAAAAGCAGCGCTAGTATATATATAAATAAAAATAAAAAGGGTATTATGCAAACTTAATAATAAAAAATTTAAGTTATAAAAAACGTTAATTTATAAGTAATTTAATATATATATATAATCGATTATAATAATAATAAATTATATACTAATATACTTATTATAGCTTAAAATTATTTTATATATATTCTAAAAAGAGGAAAAATTAAAAAGCGTAGAGTAAAACCCTCCCTTTAAGCGTTGCCTTAACTTTAAGTTAAACTCTACTTATACCTAGCACTTTATATATTTAATAAGTTAAGTAATAACTAGTAATTAAAAAGCTAATATTTCCCCTAAAATAAACTCCGCGGTAGTAAAAGTATATATAAACTAAGTTTAATATAAGTTTATATAGCTACTTATCCTCTTAGCTATTATTATTATTATAAACTAAATATTTATATATTTTTATAATATTTTTAATAATTTATTTTATTAAGGCTTTATTAATATAGCTAAAAATATATAAAAGTTCCGCTATTTTATAATAAACTTTATAATAGCTAGTTTTGAAAAATAGCTAGCTTATTATAGCGAAGTTATAGATAAGTTTAAAAAAGAGGTTAGAGAAGGTATTATTATATTCGCTTTTTAGCGTTTCCGCCTTAGCTATTATTAAACTTTAGTTAATATTAAAAAGAGAGGAAAGGTAATATATATGAAGTTTTAATTTATAAACCTTTAAAGTTAGGAAATATATATATTCTTCGCTTAATCTTATACCGCTTTTATTTTAAGGTAAAATTAACTTTACTTAAGGTAAAACTTTTAATAATAAAAGTAATAATATAATTATTTTCTATAAGCTATAAAGTAAGTAATTTTACTTTTTATATATAAAATAATAAAATATTTATTATATTATAGCTTCGTTATATAATATTTAGTAATATATTTAAATTAATAATATTTAAAATATTATTAAGGCTAGACTTTTAATATATAAGGTTTAATATTTAAAATCTTCACTTATATTATTAAGCTTTTATTATAGATTTTATTTATATTTATTTTATTATTAATAATAATTATTAAGAAACTCTACTAAATTTCTATATAATATTTTTTATATATAATTATATTATTAAAACTTTATTTAAAAACTTTATTTTTTTTAAAAAAGCTTCCTTATTACCTTATTATAAGGCTTATATTAATACCCTTTTTATAATAAAAGTATAACCTTTATTATTTAAGTATACTTTTTCTTTAAAAATAGCTTAAAGTTACCTTAAGTTAAACTAAAGCTTATAAATAATATTTTAAAATATTATTATAATATTACTATTAAGTAGTTTCCTTATTATAAAAGCTTAGCTTTATTTATAAAGTTTATAATTAATATTTATTATACTTATTTTAAGGCCTTAAGTTTAAAGTAAAGTAATAATAAAATTAAAATAAATTATAAGCTATTACTTATATTACCTAAAAACCTATTTTTTAATAAGTTCTCTAGCGTTTTAGCTATAATTATAGCTTATATTAAAGAAATCCTACTCTTTTTAAAGCTATAAAAAAGGAAATTATAGCTATAATAGCTAAGAAAATATTATAAATTAATAAAGTTAGAGTAAAGGGGGCGACTTTTTAAATTTTCTTAAATTTTATTATTTATTTAATAATTATTCTATAAGAACTAAGGCGTGTTTAAAAATAATTTTATTAATATTTACTTTAGTATTTAATAAGGTAATAAATATAATAAACTCTTAAGTTTAAGATTATTATAATTTAAAATAAAGCTATATTCTAAGTAAAAAAATTTTATAATTATTATTAACTTATATAATATCGCCCTCCCCCTTAAAGTTACTTTAAGTATAGCTTGCTATTATTATAAAATAATAAAAGGAGCGGGGTTTATTTATAATATAAAAATAAAAAGTTTATATCCGCGTTATTATAAGCGTAAAGTTTATAAAATAGATAAAAGTTATATATAATATATTAATATTAGCGCTTATAAGTATATTATAATTAAAAAAATAAAATATATAATATAAGTAAATAAGGCTAATAATAATAATATTTAATATATTAATATACCTTATATAGCTTAGAACTATCTTATATATATTCTAAGAGGGGGAAAAACCGGAAAGCTTAGAGTAAAACCCTCCTCTTAAGCGTTACCTTAGCTTTAAGTTAAACCTCGCCTATACCCGGTACTTTATATATTTAATAAGTTAAGTATTAACTAGTAATTTAGAAGCTAATATTTCTCCTAAAGCGGACTCCGTAATAGTAAAAATATATATAAACTAAGTTTAATATAGAGTTTATATAGCTTACTTATTCTCCTAGCTATTATTATTATTATAAACTAAATTTTTATATTTAATTAAAATAATATTAATAATCTAATTAATTAAGGCCTTATTAGTATAGCTTAAAAATATAGAAAGGTTTTATTATCTTATAATAAACCTTATAATAGCTAATTTTAAAAAATAGCTAAATTATTATAATAAAGCTATAAATAAATATAAAATTAAAATTAAAGGAGGAGGTATTATTATATTCGCTTTTTAGCGTTTCTACCTTAGCTATTATTAGTTTTTAATTAGTGCTAAAAAAGGAGAAGGGGTAATATATATAGAGTTCTAATTTAAAAATTTTTAAAATTAAGTAATATATATATTTTTCGCCTAATCTTATATCGCTTTTATTTTAAAATAAAGTTAATTTTACTTAATATAAAACTTTTAATAAAAAAAAATAATAATATAATCTTTTCCTATAAGCTATAAAATAAATAAACTTACTTTTTATATATAAAATAATAAAATATTTATTATATTATAGCTTTATTATATAATATTTAATAATATATTTAAATTAGTAATATTTAAAATATTATTAAAGTTAGACTTTTAATATAGTTTAGTATTAAAAATCTCCGCTTATATTATTATACCTTTATTATAAATTTAATTTATATTTACTATATTATTAATAATAATTACTAAAAAATTTTACTAAATTTTAAAATAATATCTTTTTATATATAATTATATTACTAAAACTTTATTTAATAACTTAATTTTTTTAAAAAAGCTTTCTTACCGCCTTACTATAAAGCTTACGCTAATATTTTTTTATAATAAAAGTATAATCTCGGCTAATTAAATATACCTTTTCTTTAAAAATAATATAAAGCTACTTTAAATTAAATTAAAGCTTAAAAATAATATCTTAAAATATTATTATAATATTACTATTAAGTAATTTCCTTATTATAAAAGCTTAACTTTATTTTAAAGTTTATAATTAATATTTATTATAGTTATTTTAAAGCTTTAAACTTAAAATAAAGTAATAATAAAGTTAAAGCGAATTATAAGCTATTACTTATATTACTTAGGAATTTACTTTTTAATAATTTTCTTTAGCGTTTTAGCTATAATTATAGCTTATATTAAAAATTTTTTACTCTTTTTAAAGCTATAAAAAAAAGGAAACTATAGTTATAATAGCTAAGAAAATATTACTACTTAATAAAATTAAAGTAAAAAAGGCGCCTCCCTAAACTTTTTTAAACTCCGCTACTTATTTAATAATTACTTATATAAAAATAAAAATATCTCTTAAAATAATCTTACTAATATTTACCTTAGCTTTTAATAAAGTAATAAGTATAATAAACTTTTAGGTTTAAAATTACTAGAATTTAAAGTAAAGCTATATTTTAAGTAAAAAAATTTTCCCGGTTATAATTAACTTATATAGCGTTACCCTCCTTTTTAGAGTTATTTTAAGCGTAGCTAGCTATTGCTATAAGGTAATAAAGGGAGCAGAGTTTGCTTATAATATAAATATAAAAAGTCTATATCTATATTACTATAAGCGCGGAGTTTATAAAATATATAAAAGTTATAAATAAGGTTATTATTAAATAAATAGCGTAAGTAGTTTATTTAAAAAAATTATTTATAAATTAAAACTTAAGGAAAAAATATACTTATATTAATAAAAATAAAAATAAAAATATATAATAGCTTTATTATTTTACTTTAAATAAAAAAATATAATAAAAAATATAAATAGAAATATAAATAAATATATAAGTAAGTAAATATATAAATAAAGTAAATATATAAATAAAGTAAAAATATAAATAAAGTAAATATATAAATAAAGTAAATATATAAATAAAGTAAATATATAAATAAAGTAAATATATAAATAAAGTAAATATATAAATAAAGTAAATATATAAATAAAGTAAATATATAAGCTTATAGAATTTATATTTTTTTATATTTCTTTATTAGTTTTTAGAATTTATTAAAAAATTATAATATATTAATTATATTATTAATATTAACTTATTAATTATACTCTAATAGTTAATTTTTCTATTTAACTAAGAAATAAACTTTATTATTTAATATCTTTTAGCTTTTAACTTTTTAGATTTTTATTTTTTATTATCTTTTTTTAAGTCTAATATAAGGAGGGAAATTAATAAGTTTTTAAGTTTTTAAAAGTATTAAAGTTTAAAAAAGGAGATATAAAAAATATTATAAAAATAAGCGTATTTTATAAGTAAGGTAAGGCGATATACTTAAAAGCTAATTTTATAAAAGAAATATAGAAGAGTCCTATATAGCAAGGTAAAATTTTTTTCCTCGCTTTTAAATCTAATATTCTTAGTTAAAAAGCTAACTAAGTTACTTATTTTAAATATTAAAAATATATAGTTTCTATTATAATACTTCGCTTATTTTTTAATAATATATCTTTTATAATTTACTAAGCGTTAGTATAAATTTACTATTTTCTCTAATTTACCTTTATTTAAAAAATTATATTAGGAGGGATATTAATAAAAATATATAACTTAAGATAATACTTATAAAATACCTTATTTAGCAAGACTCCTATTATAAAATATTTTATATTATTTATTATAAACTAAGCTAATAATAATAATTAAAGCTATAATATATATTTATTATTTATTAAATAGTAAAAGTAATATTATATTATTTAGTTTATATCTTTTATTTACTTATTAATTTAAAGGTAAAATATAGTTAATAATTTTTTTTAATTTTTAATAATAAATAAAGGTTTAATTAGAAATAATTAGTAAATAAGCTACCCTTATTATATATAATACCTTATAAAGGATTATAGTAAAATTTTACTTTTTAGTAAAAAAGCTTAGCTAAGTTTTTTATTTTTATTATATTTAAAATAAAAAGTAAAAGCGAGAATTTTAATAAATTAATAATTAAATTTAGTAATAGTTTTACTTAAAGTTTTAATAAAATTAATAATAAACTAAGCTTTTTATATAAGCGGTGCTTTTAAAAAGTAACCTTTTAGTAAATTTAATAAAACTTAATATAAGATTTAATATCTTTATATATTACCTCTTAATAGAATTTCTTAATAAGGAGGTTTTAAGTATATTCTATATTATAATAACTTATTAATAAGTTATTATAATATAATATAATTTTTTTTATTTTAACGCTACTTTTTATAATATTATAATATAGCTTTTCTAATAAATAAAACTATTAAAGTTAATTATTTATAAATTTTATTTTCTTTATTAAGTTTTATTAAGCTTAGTAGCTTTTTGATATTATAGCTAAAAATCTTTATCTTAACTTTATTATAATAAAATAAAAAAGGGAGCTAATATATTAAGCTTTAAGAGGTATTTTTACGCTATTATTAATTTAAAAATTTAGCCTTTAAAACGTTATATTAAGCTTAAAGTTATTAAAACTTAATATAAAAAATATATACCTATTTTTAAAGAAAGGGTTTAGTAATTAGTTTAGTTTAATATTATAATATACTTAATATATAATATATTATTTATTATTTTTCTATATAAAATATTTAACTTTTTTATTATTAAGCTTACTTTAAGTATATATTATAATTTTCTTAAAAAGCTATTAGTAAAGTTATTATAACTTAGCTTATAAAAAATATAAGAATTAAAAAATAATATATAAGTTACTTAATATTATTAATAATAGTGTTAATTTAATTATTATATAATTAACTATAAGTTAAGGTAATTTAAAATTACCTTAATTAGAAATATTAATTTTTTTATATAATAGCGTTAATATTTAAAAAATTTAATAATAATAAAAAATTCTTTTTTAGCTATTATATAATAAATTTTAAAGCTATTAAATTTTTATAACTAATATACGATAATAAAAATATTATTTTTAATTATTATATTATAAAAGGATATTAGCTATAATAAAGTTTAATATATTAATTTTTATATATTTTTTTTAAGATTAAAATATATGAATAATAAAGCTTTAATAAATACCTTTTTAAATTCTAAAAAAGCAAATAATTAAAAGAAGTTAAATTTATATTAACTAAATTTTTTAATATTTTTACGTTTTTAAAATATATTAATTAAGAGAGTAATAATATTAAAATATTAAGAAATAAAATACTAATAATAATTATAAAAGCTTTAAAAAACTTAAAAATTATAAAAAAAGTATAGCTCCTCTTAATTTATAACCGCTTAAATCTTTTTTAAGTTTATTAAGATATTATATTATATTTATTATATATTTAAGAAACTTAATTATTTTCTTATAAAAATATATTTAGTAATAATTATATATAAGGTAGCTTTTTAGAATTTTATAAAAATCTTGCGAAAATATTAAGTATAATTTTCTATTATTATAAAGTAAATTAATATATTATTTAAATAAATAATATAAATAATATTAATTAAGGTTCTAAATACTTAGTTAATAAAATATTAGAAAATTATTAAAGTATTTATAAGATTAAATAAAATAATAAAATATTTAAAATAGCTATATTATAAGTAAAAAGCTATTTTTTATTTATTACTTTTCTTAATATAAATATAATAATAAAAAAATTAAAGGTTAATTTTAAAAAAGTTATAGTACTTTTAATTTAATTTATAGTCTCTAAAAGAAAAAGAAAAAAATGATAATTTTTAATTATTACTTTATTAAAACCTTAATAGTTAATATAAAATAATAATTCTTTTTTTTAAAAAAAAAAGATAAAAGCGTTACTAAGGGTTTAAGATTCTTATATTTAACTTTTTCTAAAATTATTATTAAAATATTCTTAAAAAACCTTATATTTAATTTAAAAAAGAAAGTAAATAAAACCTTAAGAAGGTATAATATTATTAACTAAGTTAATAGTATAAATTATATTTTTCTTATTTAGAAAAATAAATATTTTTAACTTAAAAAATATATTTTTAAATTTAGTAAAAGTTTATAATAATTTAATTTTTAATATTAAAAGTAGCTTTAAATTCTCCTTATTTATAAAAAGAAGGTATTAAGTTTTATATAACTTAAAAAATATAAAAATATTATTTTACTTTTTATATAAGTTTTTTAATCTTATAAAAGTAAGCTAATAATAAATATAATAATTTATATTATTATTTATAAATATTAGAAAATAAGTAAATTTATTTAATTATAAAAATAAATACTTTTAAAATAATAAAGTTATTATTTATTATTATATTAAAGATATTAAAATAATAATTAATTAAAAATTTTTTAATATTACTTATATTATAAAATATAACTAATATTTCTTAAAACTTCTTAATTAATATATATTTATTAGTTTATTTTTTAAAAATTAAAAAGTTATTATTTTAAAATAATAATAAATATTAATTTATAAAAAAAATAAAAAAATTATAATAGTAATAATAATAATATTTATATAATAATATACCTCGTATAGCTTATAACTATCTTATATATATTCTAAAAAGAGGAAAAATTAAAGAACTTAAAGTAAAACCCTCCCCTTAAGCGTTACCTTAACTTTAAGTTAAACCTCGCCTATACTTAGTATTTTATATATTTAATAAGTTAGGTATTAACTAATAATTTTAAAGCTAATATTTCCCCTAAAGCAGACTTTAAAATAGTAAAAGTATATATAAACTAAGTTTAATATAAAGTTTATATAGCTTACTTATCCTCCTAACTATTATTATTACTATAAATTAAATCCTTATATTTAATTAAAATAGCCTTAATAATTTAATTAATTAAAGCTTTATTAATATAGCTTAGGAATATATAAAGCTTTTATAATTTTATAATAAACCTTATAATAGATAATTTTAAAAAATAGCTAAATTATTATAATAAAGCTATAGATAAGTATAAAGTTAAAGTTAAAAAAGGGGGTATTATTATATTTACTTTTTAGCGTTTCTATTTTAGCTATTATAAATTTCTAATTAGCGCTAAAAGGGGAGGAGGAGGGGCGGTATATATAAAAATAATTTATAAACTCTCGAAGTTAAGTAATATATATATTTTTAGCTTAGTTTTATATCGCTTTTATTTTAAAGTAAAGTTAACTTTACTTAAAGTAAAACTTTTAATAAAAAAAGTAATAATATAATTTTTTCCTATAAGCTATAAAGTAAGTAAACTTACCTTTTATATATAAAAAGTTAAAATATTTATTATATTATAGCTTTATTATATAATATTTAATAAAATATTTAAGTTAATAATATTTAAAATATTATTAAGGTTAAACTTTTAATATATATAATTTAATATTAAAAATCTCCGCTTATATTATTATACTTTTATTATAAATTTAATTTATAATTATTATATTATTAATAATATTTATTAGAAAACTCCGCTAAATCTTAAAATAGTATTTTTATATATATAGTTATATTATTAAGATTTTATTTAATAACTTAATCTTTTTCTAAAAAGCTTTTTTATTATTTTATTATAAAGCTTATATTAGTATTTTTTTTATAATAAGAGTATAACCTCTATTAATTAAGCGTGCCTTTTCTTCGAAAGCGGTATAAAGCTACCTTAAATTAAACTAAAGTTTATAAATAATATTTTAAAATATTACTATAATATTACCGCTAAGTAATTTCTTTATTATAAAAGCTTAGCTTTACTTATAAAGTTTATAATTAATATTTATTATAATTATTTTAAAGCTTTAAATTTAAAGTAAAATAATAATAAAATTAAAGTAAATTATAAGCTATCGCTTATATTACTTAAAAACTTACTTTTTAATAATCTTTTTTAGCGCTCTAATAGTAATTATAGCTTATATTAAAAAAGTTCCGCTTCTTTTAAAGCTATAAAAAAAAGAGGAAGTTAAAGCTATAATAGCTAAAAAAATATTATTAACTAATAAAGTTAGAGTAAAAGGGGCGCCTCTTTAAACCTTTTTAGATTTTATTATTTATTTAATAATTACTTATATAAAAATAAAAGCGTTTTCTAAAATAATTTTACTAATATTTACCTTAGCTTTTAATAAAATAATAAATATAGTAAACTTTTAAGTTTAAGATTATTATAATTCGGAGTAAAGCTATATTCTAAGTAAAAAATTTTCGCGGTTATAATTAACTTATATAGCGTCGCCCTCCTTTTTAAAGTTACTTTAAGCGCGGCTAGCTATTACTATAAGCTAGTAAAGGGAGCGGAGTTTACTTATATTATAAGAATAAGAAGTTTATATTTATATCGCTATAAGCGCGGAGTTTAGAAAATATATAGAAAGTTTATAAAAGTAATAAATTAATTTTATTATAAATATTAAATTTTATAAGTATTAGAAAAATAATAAGTTTTATTTAAAAAATATTTAAAATTTTAAAAGTTTTAAAAGTTTTTTTAATTAAAAATATTAATAAAAAGACTTTTATATTATTATTTTTAAGTTTTTTTAATAAATTAGCTTAAGTTTATTTAATCTTTATAGCTTTTATTTTTTAAAGTATTTAAATTAATAATTTAATTCCTTATAAGATTTTTATAATAAAAATAAGTTTAAATACTTTATTTTTAATTTAATAAGTTTAGTTTATTTTTATTTTTCTTATAATAGTAATTATTACCTTATTAAAAATAAAGTTTAGAAAACTTATTATAATAATAATAACTTATATTAATATTAACTTATTAATATTTTATTAAGTTATTATTATAGTATTAATATAATTTATTTAAATTAAAATCTTTAGTTTATTAAGCTAAAAAAACTATTTTTTTAAAATTAAAAATATTTAGCTAATATTATTTTAAGATTTTAATATATAGCTAAGAAAATAATTAAGAGAAAAAATTTAAGATAAGTTTTTAAAAAAAATAGGAATTAAAATATTTTTAAGCTTTTAAATTAAATATAAAAATTATAATAATTTAATTATTTTATTATTTAATATTTTATAAAATAAAAATAATTATTATTATTTAATATTTAAAATTTTAAAAGAATTATATAATTATTTTTTAAATATAAGCTAATTACTTATAAATTTAGCTTATTTTTTAGCTAATAAGCTATATTATAATAATAATAATATTTATACGCTAATATACCTAATATAGCTTAGAACTATCTTATATATATTTTAAAAGTAAGAAAAACTAAAAAATTTAAAGTAAAACCCTCCCTTTAAGTATTACCTTAGTTTAAGGCCGGACTAAGTTTATACCTAGCACTCTATACCTTAGATAAGTCTAGTAATAATAAATAACTAGGAAGCCGATATTTCCTTTAAAGTAAAGTCCGTAATAGTAAAAGTACGCGTAGTCTAAGTTCGGTACGGAGTTTATATAGCTACTTATCTTTCTAAGCGTTATTATTATTATAAACTAAATCTCCGCGCTTAATTATAATATTTTAAATAATCTATTTAATTAAAATTTTATTAATATAATTAAGGAATATATAAAAATTTTACTAGCTTATAATAAACTTTATAATAGCTAATTTTAAAAAGCGGCTTAATTATTATAGCGGAGCTACGGATAAGTTCGAAGAGGGGGTTAAAGGCGGAGCTATTATATTCGCTCTCTAGCGTTTCTACCCTAGCTATTATTAGACTCCGGTTAGCGCTAGAAGGGGAGGAGGGGCGGTATATATAGAATTCCGATCTATAAATCTCTAAGGTTAGGAAATATAAGTATCTTTTACCTAGTTTTACGCCGCTCTTATTTTAAGGTAAAGTTAACTTTACTTAAGGTAAGTTCCTTAATAAAAAAGGTAATAGTATAGTTTTTTTCTATACGCTAAAAAGTAAGCTAACTTACCCTCCGCGTATAAAAAGGCGAAATACTAGCTATATTATAGCTTTATTATATAATATTTAGTAATATATCTAAGCTAATAATACTTAAAATATTATTAAGATTAAACTTTTAGCTTATAAGGTTTTATATTAAAAATCTCCGCTTATATTATTATACTTTTATTATAAATCTAATTTATATTTATTACGCTATTAATAATAATTATAAAGGAACTCTACTAAATCCTTAAATAATATCTTTTCGTATATAATTATATTACTAAAACCTTATTCGAAAACTTAATCTTTTTTTAAAAAGTTTCCTTATTACCTTATTATAAGGCTTACGCTAATACCTTTTTTATAATAAAAGTATAACTTTCGCTAATTAAATATACCTTTTTTCTAAAAATAATATAAAGCTACCTTAAATTAGATTAGAGCTTATAAATAGTATTTTAAAATATTACCGTAATATCGCCGCTAAGTAGTTTCCTTATTATAAAAGCTTAGCTTTACTTATAAAGTTTATAATTAATATTTATTATAGTTACCTTAAGGTTTTAAACTTAAAGCGGAGTAATAATAAAGTTAAAGTAAATTATAAGCTAAGGCTTATATTACCTTAAAACTTATTTTTTAATAGTTTTCTCTAGCGCTTTAGCTATAATTATAGCTTATATTAGAGAAATTCTATACCTCTTAAAATTATAAAAAAGAGAGGAAATTATAGCTATAATAGCTAAGAAAATATTACTAATTAATAAAGTTAAAGTAAGGGGGGCGCCTCCCCGGACCTTTTTAGACTCCGCTACTTATTTAATAATTACTTATATAAAAACTAAAATATCCCTTAAAATAATTTTACTAATACTTACTTTAGCTTCTAATAAAGTAAAAAGTATAGTAAACTTTTAAGTTCGAGTTTACTATAATTCGGAGTAGAGCTATATTTTAGGTAAAAAATTTTCGCAGTTACGATTAACTTATATAGCGTTACCCTCCCCCTTAAAGTCGCTCTGGGCGCGGCTCGAGGCTATCGCTACGGGGTAATAAAAAGAGTAAAGTCCGCTTATAATATAAAAATAAGAGGTCCGTATCCGCGTTACTATAAGCGCGGAATTTATAGAATATATAGCTATAATAAGCTATATTAAGAAAAACTTTTAATATATATAAAAATTTAAATATATATTATTTAAAATTTTAAGAATTTTATTATTATTTTTATAATATTTTTTAAGCGTTATAAAAAAAGTATTTTTTAAGTTTTTAAGCTAATCTTAATATTTTTAAATTATAAAACATTTTTCTAATTTAATAATTTTTAAAAACTTAATATTTTTATCTTAGCTAAATTTTAATATTAAAAAGTAACCCCTTTTAGTAATTCTAACTAAGCTTTTTTAAAAATATATTACTTATAAACACTTCCTTACTTAATATTAAACTTTTAATATTATAGTTTTCTAAAAAGTAAGTAAAAGCTTAAAAGTTTATTAAACTTTAAGCAGCTACTATCTTATCTCCTTTCTTAATATTATAAGTAAGATTTTTAAAACTATTAATATAGGACGTGTAATAATAATATAAGACGTGTAATAATAATATAAGACGTGTAATAACACCCTTATAAATCGCCTAACCTCTTATAATATTTCCCTAAAATTTCCTAAGATTTCCCGCCTTAAGATTTTACTCGGATTTCCCCTAAAAACTTTATTACCTTTACGCTTAGGAAATTACTAAGATTTCCTTTTAAGATTTTACTAAGATTTCTAGTAAGATTTAGTATTAAAATATACTTTTAGAAATCTCCGGATTTTACTAGGAAATCCCTATATATTAAGAAATTACTACGTATTAGGAAATCTCTATTTTACTAATATACTCGGAAATTACCGTAAAATCCCTTTAAGTAAATATTTTTAAGATTATACTAAAAAATCTTCCTTAAGCTCCTAGCTATATAATTAGCTTAGTATTTTTTTAAGTAATAATTTAAATTCTTTTATAATTACTATCTTAATTCTTTAAAAACTTTTACTTATACTTATACTTTTTATAATAGCTATTCTATAATCTTATAATTAGTAGCTAGCTTATCTCCTTTTCTTATATATTATATCTAATAGCTAGCTTAGTATATATAACTATTAGTAGATTATATATATAAGCGTATATTAACTAGTAATAATTCTATATTTTACTAACTTATAGATCTCTAGCTATTAAGGTAATAAGTTAAACTTAAAATATTTTTACTAATAAAACTTTATAAGCGTAGATTTTTAGCTTAGAAGAAAGCTTTACTATATTTATTACTTAACCTTAGCTATATATTATTTCTTCTTAACTAAACTCCTTAAGGTAATTAAGGAAGAAATTATAGCTAAGAAAGAAAAAGCTTATATTTTTAATACTTATAAAATAGTAAAAAAACCTTACCTTTTTAAAAGCAAATTTCCTTCTTTATAATATAAGGAAATAAAGCTTATTAGAAAATATTTACTATATTAAGATAATCCCTAAGGAACTAAGTTATTTATTATAATTAAACTTTTCCTAACTAATCTAAATATTATAGTAAACTATAATTAACTATTTAAATAAGTAACTAACTAAAATATATATTTAATAATATCTTTTACTTACTTAGAATTCCCCTAGAAAACTAGCTACCCCTTATTTAAGAATACCTTTAAACTATAAATAATACTAAAGGAAAAGGTAAGCCGCTTACTTTACCGGAAAAAGGTAAAGAAAATACTAAAATCCCTTTTTAGGAAAAAGGTAAGGGGGAAACCTCCTTTTAAGATAAAGGTAAGAAAACCTCTACGCTATAAGAATCCTCTCTAAAAAGAGAACCGTCTACCCTAAGGAAGAATACCTTAAAAAGGTAGTATTTTCTAAATCCTCCTATAATATTATTTAATTCCGAAAAACCTCCTTTACTTTCCGCGGAAAAAGAAAGAATAATATAAATAGTTAATAATATACTTTACTTCTATAATATTATACCTTAAAACTTAGATTATTTTAAATATATTAACTTAGATAATAATTTATAATTATATAATTAATTAAACTTATAAAAACTATTTAAATAATAAGTTAAGTTATAAGCTAAAAATATTAAATAGTTTAAGCTTACTAATATTTTTAATATTACCTTTAATTAGATTAAAGAAACTAATTAAATTATTATTTATTAAAATATTAACTAATTTATAAATATTTTAAAATAAGTTACTTATTAATTAAGTATCTTTCCTAAGCTAAATAAGTAGCTAGAGTTATATTATAAACTTCTTATAATAGAAATACTAATAAATTAAACTTAAAATATATATACTATATTAACTTAGATAATAGGGTTTAGGTAACTTATCTAAATTATATAGTATATAGGAATATTATATTTACCGTATAATATACTCTAGCTAATAGAGTTATAAAAGATTAAATAATAACTTTACTTATAACTTATCTCTCTCTTAAAAAATATAGAAAAATAAGTATATTATATATATATTCCCCCTCCTATTAACTACCTCCTTATCCTCCTCCTATATTAACTTTATATATTATATTAATATTATATTAATCTTAGATTAGTATTATATTAAGTTTAACTCCTTTTTATATATATCCCTAACCTCTTACTTTATTTATATAAAAATAGTTATCTTTATAACGCGTACTATACGTATTTAACGCGTATTATATTCCTAAGTAGCTAGTAATATATATATTTTAATATTAGTAGCTTTTCTTTTTATAATTAGGAATATATATTTATTAAGTAAGTAATTTAGGTATAATTAAGTTCCTTTAGTAGCTCTTATAGATTAAATTATTTCTCTATTTTTAAAAACTTATATAGTTTAGGATTAGTAAATACCCTTACTTTACTAATTTATAAATAAACTTAAGTTAATATTATATTAATATCTAATATATTTCTTAATAATTCTAATATAATTTTCTAAAATAGTATATATTAAGCTATATATCGCGTCTCCCTATTATTTATATTTTATAAATAATAAATAAAGTTTAAGTAGTAAACTTAACGCTATATATTATTACTAATATAAAGCTTAACGCTATATATTATTAGCCGCTATTATAAGCTAGTTCCTTAGCTTAATTATTTTTAAACTAAAGAATTAGTAAGTAACTCCCCTAAATATAATATAAGCTAATTATAGGGATATTACTAAAATATCTTACTTTAAAGACCCCTAGTAAATATTAGCCGCGCGAGGGGGAATCTCCCCTATTAACTAATAAACCCTTATAGCTAGCGAAAGTTATTTCCTTCTTATAGCACTAAGCGTTCTTATATTATAATATTTATAATTCCGCTAAGTTATTATAATCTTTATATTACGATACTCTTAAGGTAGCGTAATTCTTAACTTTAGGAGTACCGTAATCCCCTAATAATATTCTCTTTTTAGTTTAAGGATTAAAAAAATAAAGAATAAATATAATATAGTATATTAAATAAAAAACGCGATATTTAGTAAACTTTCGCTAAGTTATTTATAAAAAATAAATAAGAAAGACTAAGGTAATTATAAAAAGGGAAAGGAAAAAAAAAATTTTTAAAAAGGGGGGGGGGTATTTATACTTAAGAGGTATATACTTTTTATATCTATAAAAGGGGTTAGTATATATTAATATATTACTTATAAGAGGGGTAAGTATATATTTTATTTAGTAAGGTAAATTAATAACTTAGTACCTTACTTATAAATTACCCTACGCCTAAGCTTCTTATTCCTTTCTTTTTTTTTTTACTTTTATTATTATTATTATTATCGTTATTATTATCGTATATAAGAAGGTAAAGTTAAGTTAATCCTAAATTAGTATTATAATAAGCTTTTACTAACTTTAACTTAAGATTTATTATATATTAAGACTGCCCCCTTATATACTTACCGCTTTACGCGGTTATTAGATTATTATTTTAAGTCCTAAGTCTAAGAATAATATTAATAACGATAATACTCTTAAAGCTTTAATTCGCTAGTAGCGTAAAAATATATTAATTTTAGCTCTAATTTATATTAGCTATAAGTTAAGATTAACCTAGTTTCTAATATATTTTAAACTTAGCTTCGAATATATATTACGCGTATCTTACTCCTATCTCCTCTACGCGCCCCTTATAAGCTTTTTCTATAATATCTATAATTATTTTTCGCCCGCGTCTATAAATACCGTTACTTACGCTAGTAGTAACGCTTATTATACCCTATTAAGTATAACCCGCTAAGCGTAAACTTTTTATATCCCCGCTACTATTTATATTATTATCTTAAGCGCGGCGCGATAATATTAAGCACGGCGATATTAAGAGGGTACCCTTATACTAAAATTATATTAGCTATATAAGTAAGTAAAAGCTAGCTATTAACGCTTATTAAGAATAGGTATTTTAGCTAATAACTACTTATTATTAATATACTAAAAAAGGTATCTAATATAATAATATATATATAGCTTATTAAAATTTAATTTTATATAAACTAATACTAACTTAATAAACTATCTTAGCTATTATTACTTTTATATAAGCTTTTATTATATTTATAAGTAATAATACGCTTTTATATAAAAACTAGCGTACTAAAGTAAGTTTAATAATAATCTAATCTTTATTTATATTTAAGTTAATATCTAACTAATATTATTAATATAGTAGTATTATTTAGCTAGCCTTATATAATTATTACGCGTCGCGCCCTCTTAAATATCCGCGTTAG
Organism: Ophiocordyceps camponoti-saundersi (nom. inval.); assembly: GCA_003339415.1. Classification (NCBI taxonomy): domain Eukaryota; kingdom Fungi; phylum Ascomycota; class Sordariomycetes; order Hypocreales; family Ophiocordycipitaceae; genus Ophiocordyceps; species Ophiocordyceps camponoti-saundersi. Next base: position 76,248 of record PDHQ01000108.1, read on the forward strand.
GAGTAAAGGTAAGGGACTTTAGTTTTAAGGATTTTATTTTTTCTTTTCTTATTATTTTTATTTTTTATTATTTTTATCTTTTATATATTACTAAATTAACTTAATTATAAAAAACTTTTAATACTAAACTTATAAAAGCTTAGTAAATAATAGTTACGGAGTAACTATTAAAACTAATTTAAAGTTAATAAGATTTTAAGTTAAAATTAAAATAAGTTCCTAAAAATCCTAAACTAAAAATAAAGAAAAGAAAGAATAAATAATATTAACTTATAATAAGTTATTACTAAATACTAAGATATCCGAATTATTAAGTTACTAATTAGATATTAGTTAAAATATATCTATATATTATCGAAATAATAATTATAGTTTTCTAAAAGTTAGTATTTTAATAAATATCTATTATCTAAATTTCTTTTCTATTTTTAATCTAAACTAAGGTTAAATAATAATAAAGCTAGTATTTTAGCTTATATTAATTAACTAAATTTTAAGTAATAAAAAGTAATTAAGTTTATAATATAACTTAGCTTTATTACTAATTAGTATTAGTTAAGTATCTTTTTTAAGCTAAATAAGTAGCTAGAGTTATATTATAAACTTTTTATAATAAAAATACTAATAAATTAGATTTAAAATATATATATTATATTAACTTAAATAATAAAATTTAAGTAACTTATTTAGATTATATAATATATAAGAATATTATATTTATTATATAATATATTCTAGCTAATAGAGTTATAAAAGATTAAATAATAACTTTACTTATAACTTATCTTTCTCTTAAAAAGTATAAAGAAGTAAGTATATTATATATATATTCCCCCTCCTATTAACTACCTCCCTATCCTCCTCCTATATTAACTTCGTATATTATATTAATATTATATTAGTCTTAGATCGGTATTATCTTAAGTTTAACTCCTCTTTATATATATCCCTAACCTCCTACTTTATTTATATAGAGATAGTTATTTCTATAACGCGTGCTACGCGTATTTAACGCGTATTATATTCCTAAGTAGCTAGCGATATATATATTCTAATATTATTACTTAAAGTAAGGATTACGTAAATAAATTTATATAACTTATTCCCTCTTTTCTTAAAAGTTATATTATAGAATAATATTCTAGAAATCTAAACTCTTAGATTAGATTAAAACTTACTTTTCCTAGTCTTAGAATCTAAGAATAAGTAAAAGCTTTATAGAAAAAGTTTACTATCTAATTTAATATTACCGCTTTTATTATATAAAAATAAAGCTTTATATTTTAGGATATACTTACTAAAAAGGACTTCTAATTATAAATATCTAAGATAAAAAGAATAGCTTAAGTAGCCCTTTATCCTAAATAATCTATATTAATAATTATCTTTTCCTAACTTAATATCTTTCTCTAAAAAATTTTCCGATAGCTAATTAGCGAAAATACCTTAGATAACTAAGTATATAAATACGAATTATTTATTCTAAACTTTTAAATTAAGCTAACTAAGGGAACTTAAGGTATTTTTTAAAATAACGCTACTTAGTATATAGCTTTAAGTAAGTTACCTTAATATAAATATAAGGTAAATAATTCCGAGGAGAAATCTTCGCGAAATCTAAACCGCTAACCGGATTATAAACTAAATAACTTCCCTAGAAAGCTAATAGATAATACCTAGAAACCTTTTAATAAGAATATTAAGTTTAAAATAAAGATAAAATAGCTTTTCCTAAAAAAAAATAGAGAAGGCTTAAAAAGTAATTTTATTTTTATTAATCTTACTTATAAACTTACTAAATAAGATCCTAATATTAATAAAGTCTTTATAATCTTTTTTAAAATATATAATATAATCTTTAATATTTTGGAATATAATTTAGATAATAAAACTAACTTATCTAAATTATCTAAGGCCGAAAAAGATAAATAATAAGCTAATAATTTATATTATCTTATTTCGGATCTTAAGAAATATAAAATAAAACCTCTTAATACTATTAAAGACCTCTTTCCTAAAAACCTTCCTATTATCGAAGCTACTCCTTAAATAACTAATTTTCCTTTAAAATAAGTTTCCCGTTTTTCTTATATAAAGATTTTAATATTCGGTAGAAATAAACTATTTAACGCTATAAAAATATATATTAATATTAAAGTAAATAAATCCCTTATTAGGAAAAACTTACTTAATAAGTTTAATAATATTAATTATAATTTAATAATAATTTATAGCTTAAATAATATTAGATTAGCCTTAACTTATAATTAAGCTACCTTTACTTTATATATTATTAGTAAAATTAATAGTAAGTTTTATATTAATAAGTTTAAAGCTAGCGCTTAAGTTATAAAGTATCTTCTTACCGGAGTTTTATTAGGATAAGGATTCTCGATCCCTTATAGAATTAATATTCTTAACTCTCGATAAGAGCTTTAAATTTAACTTTATAAAAGAATATATATTAAATACTATTTTACTTATAAAGGACTAGCTATTCGTAAATATATAATAGCCGCTTTAGTAATAATAATCCCTCCTTTTTTAATAAGTATAATTTTAGTATTAATTAAAGATCCCCCTAAGAATTATAACCTTATCTTCTTTCCTAATTTTTATTTCCTTTTAGGTTTAATTATTCGTAATAATTTTTATTAAACTATCTTTAACTTAAATAATAAACTAATCTCTTTTAAATAAAAAGAAAAGGTTAGTATTATACTAAATCTTAATAATTAATTTTCTTTTATAATCCCTTAATAAATTACTAAAAAAGACTCCTTAAATAACCCCTATAAATATTTAACGCTAGATTCTCTTTTAAACTAAATAATATTATCTAACGAAACTAATACTAACTTACCTCTTATTAATATCCTAAATCTAAGTTAACCTTATTAGTTAAATATCTTTAAAATACCCGATATCTTAGAAATTGAAAAAGAATACGGCGTTAAAATCTATATACTAGATTCTTAGTTATCTAGAAAAGTAAAATAATTTTACGATTCTTTTCCGAAACTATAGGAAGATACTAAACTAATTAATCTGCCCCCTAAGCGGTATCTAAAGATCCCTCTTATCGATAATTAGCACGAGAAGAAACTTAGTTTATATCCTTATTTACTAAATAAACCTAATTAAGATTTCCTTAATAAAAAGTATAACGATATATATTTATAAGGTAAAATAAAATAGGCGCTTAAAGCTTTACCTTTCGCTAGCTTATATTTTATTATTTAGAGAAAAAGTAAACTATATATTATTAATAACTTATAAGCTTTAAATAGCGTAGCTATTCCTAATATATATCTAATACCTCTCTTTTAAGATATAATCTATAAGTTAGCGGGTAAAAAGGTTATTTCTATTATCGATATTTAAAGCTTTTTCTATTAGTTTCTTATTTATTTAGATTACTAAGAGCAGTTTATAATTACTTCTTATTATAGATTAAAGAGGGCTATAATCGCTTTTATAAAATATAAAAATTCTCCTACTTATATATAAAGATTTATTAATTATATTCTCTAACTATATAAAGTATATACTGCTAAATATATTAATAATATAGTAATTTTCTCTAATACCTTAGAAAATTATATTAAGTATCTAACTATAATATTTAATCTTTTTATTAGTATAAATCTTTCCCTTTTTACTCCTAAATTATTCCTTTATTACTTATCTATAAAGATATTAAAGTACTACGTTAACGGATTTATACTAATAAATACTTAATTTTAAGTAAAAGCCTTATAAGATATTAAGTTCCCTAATATCTTATAATATCTTAAATAGTAAATTAGTTTAGTTAAATATATAAGATATCTTATTCCTTATTTTACGTAATAAATTAACCTTTTTTAGAAACGTAAAATAGTAATATTTTAAAAAAGATAGGAAAATAAAGTATCTATTACTAAACTAAAAAGAAATACCTTTACCTCTTAGTTTAAGATTATCCTAATAAAGGAAGAAACCGATTATTTTAATAATATTACTAATACCTTTTATAATAACGCTACTTTTAATTAGTTCTTTCCTAATCGTTAACTTTTTTTATAAATCGATACCTCCTAAGAGAATAGTTTTATAGCCTATCTTTTCTATATTAATAATAAGGAATCTTAGAAACTATCTTTAGCTCCGCCTTAGTAATTTATTAAACCTATTTACTATCTTCGTTATACCCTTAAATTAGCCGAAACTAAATATTAGCTAACTAAACTTAAAATCTCCTATTTAATATAAGCTTATCGTAAACTCCGGACTTATTTAATTAGAACCTAGAAACTAAAAATTATAATTTTTATAAATTATATTATAATTTTAGTAATTATAAAATAAACCTCTCCTTTTACTATTAATATAAAAAGTAATAATTACCTTACTTTCGCTTTTTAGTTTCTAAGTTAATACTTTTTTAAAGTTTAATATATCCTAAGTATTTTTAATATTCTTATAAACTCTCTCTTACGCCTTTTCTTAAAAGTAATTCTTAAAAAAAGATAAGAAAAACTTAAGGATATTTAAGAGGATTATATTAACTAGGACTATATACTTATTTCTTTAAAGGCTATTCTTAATAACGCCTTCTAATATAAGATTTCCGAAAAATATTTTTTTAATATATAATAATCTAAAATCTTAGAGTAACTTAAAGATAAAAACTCTTAGAAAGGACTCCTTTTTATTTAAGTAAATAGCTTATTATATTTTAAAAATATTAATAATTAACGATAATTTTATATTCTCGAAAACTATATTAAAGAAATTATTTTTAAGTATTATTTTCGTAAATTTTATACTAATTAAAAATATATATAAGCTAAACTTTCCTCTAATTTTATTATTTTCTAATTAAAAAAAAAGATTAACGATTTCGTAAATAAATATAATATTTATAAATATAATTAAACTAATAAATAGCCTCCCCTTAAGGAAATAGTTCCTATTTATTTCTTAATAATCCCTTTTTATATAATTATAGTAAACTTTATTACTAAACTCCCTCTAATCTTTTTAAAAAACTTACTTTAATTTAAACCTAAAAGAAAGTTTTATAATACCCTCCTTACTATTACTAATAAGTTCTTAAAAATATATATTTTAACCCTTAGATATAATTACTTTACCGCTAAAAAATAAGCTTAGCGGTTATATTATAAGCTTACTTATTATAACTAAGAATTCTTAAAATAAATTATCTCTAATTAAGATTTAAAGTTTATATCTAAGCTTTAAAAAACCTTATAATTTACCTTTAATACTAAACTCCTAATATTAACTATATATTACTTATAAACTAATAATCTATCTAAAAAATAAAACTAGATTATTAAAATCGCTTTTAGATTCTTCGCTATTAACTTCCTAATAAAGTAATAGATTAACGCCCTACTAGCTTTTTAGTTTTCTCTTAATAACTCCTTCTCCTTAGTTATTAAGATTACGCTAAGTAAGTTACTTATTAAATTCTAAATAAATAATAATTTTTATTATCTAAGCGATTAAGCTTCTCTTAAATCTTAGGAAATATTAAAAGATAAGGTAATTATCTTTATTATTTACGCCTAAGCTATAATAAAACGATATTATAATAAGAAATATTAGAAGCTTAAGTTTAAGCTTAGTAATTAGGTTTAGCTAAAACTTAGGAAAAGATATTTTATTCCTAATAAATAAGTAGTAAAGCTTTTAAAATAGTAAACTAAGCCCTTCTACGTAATTAAATAAATTAGCTATTTAGCTTATTAACTAAATTTTAATAACTCTATAAATATCTATCTTATTATATTAGTTATTTAACTTTAACTAGCTAATATTTTAGGAGAATAACTTAGCCCTAAGCTAGATACTAATAACTATAAGATTAAATAAATCCTTAATAAAAGAAAGGTTAAAAGAGGATAAGGTATTACTTAAATAGAGTATCTTATATATTAGAAAAGATACCCGAATAATAATAATTAATAAGTAGCCGAAAAAGACTTTTAATAAAAGGAGATAATTAAAGAATTTAAGAAAGAAAAAGATAAGTTAAAAGCTAGGCTAGATATTATTAAGAAAAAATATATAAATACTCTTAAAAAGTACTAGCTATTAAAATAAGGTAAATAAGTTACTTAGTAATAAACGCGTAAAATCTTTAGGAAATAATAAACTTAATACGTTACTATTTATATTAGATTTCCCTTTATTTTCCTACCTTTTCTCTCTTACCTCCCCTCTTTTCTATTTATCCTCTCTTATCCCTTTTATATTATTTATTTTTATTATATCTTTCCTATATATTATATCTATTCCCCTTATAATTATTCCCTTTTATTCTCTAATTCTATTTATTTTCTTCTTATTTTTCCTTTTTTTTATACCTAAAATCGATCCGCCTTATAATAATTCTTATCGTTCTCGTAATAAAACTTACTATAAGCTATTTTATAAGTAGCTAATTTGCACTCCCCTAGCACTTATATTTGAAAGCTTTAAGAGAGCTATTTAGCTATTTAGAAACCTTGCTAAATTTTAGTATTTATTTAAATCTCTTACTTATAAATTTAATAACTAGAAATCGAATAACCGTATAATATTTATCGCTTAGAAATAAGCACTCTAAGGAGAAAGCTACGATCTATCTTTTAGTAAATTAAACGGTTATATTTATTATATTAATTATAAAATAAAAAGATAAGCTAATAGCGAAAAACTCCCTAATAATAAAGACTATAATTTTAAGTACTTACTTTTAAATAATAACTCTAACTCTAATCGCTTTTTACTTAATATTTCCGAAATTATAGCGCTTAAATATTCTACTTAATAAATTACTATAATATCTTCTTCTACTATTAGCTTAGCTTTTAAAATATTAGCTACTTTATTAAGAAGCTATACTTATCTTACGCTATTATACTCCCTTATTAATATTAAAAGGAATATCTTTCTATAGTCCGACTAATTTAGAAAGAACTATTATAGCGCGTACGCGCTATTAGAAATTATAAAAGATTATATTAAGAGCCTAATTAGCGGGTAAGTTTACTAAGACTTCGAAGAATTAAAGGAGATTAAGAAAATCCTAGCTATTATCTTATATACTAACTACCTTAGTAAGATAAAACGAATAGTATTAGCAGCTATAAAAAAAACTAAGGTTAAGAGAGCTATTTTTATTTTTAGGAAATCCTTAGTAAGGCAATTTATTACTTCTCCTACTCCTACTTAATAAAGCGTTCTTAGAACCCCTAATAAATAAACTTATTCTACCTCTTAGTAACCCGTAACTCTTATAACTATTTCTAAAATTACTATTTAATTTTAAAAAGTTTTAAAAGCTAAAAATATTAAGGAGGCCGATAATAATTTCTTAGTAACTTATTATAATAATTTAATCTAAGTTATTAAATACTTACCTACTCTTTTCGTAATATATTATAATAAGTAAGCTTTAGTATTCTAAGATACAAATATCGCCCTAATTTAGGTAATATATTTTATTAAATACCTTACTAAATATAATACTTCTCTTAGCCTAAGTTATATAGCGAAAATATTTAGTATTAGTAACGAATAAGTTATTAATTTCCCTATTCTTATACTTATCTTATTTAATACTCCTACTCTTAAGAATATATCGCTTAATATTAATAAGGTTATTATATTTATTAATAAGAAATCCGCGTTTAATAATTTAAGGAAAATTCTAAAATTTTATAAGAGAAACTATTAGGACTTATATATTTATATAAAAAATAGATATATCTACCTAGCGAAAATATCGTTATATTATTACTAGCTATTACTATTAATTATACCCTTTTATTAGCTTAAAGCGATATTATCGGAAATAAAATAACCTTAAACTTTAGTAATATTCCGGTTTTTAATATCTTAGATTTAGTTAAAATAGCTCCCGATAACGTTACTAAAGAGCTATATAGTTAGATAGGTAGCTTAGTTAAACCTTTTAATAATACTAAATATATTATAACTATTAAACTTATTAACGCGGACCTTTTCGTTAATATAACGATAGATTAAGGTATTCCCTAGCTCTTTATATAATATCGGTATAAATTATAGCAGAGAAATACGTTAATAACACGCTCTATATTAAGAGCACGCGTTATACCGTTTAACTATTAATATATAATAGTTTTTATATCTATTTAACTATTAATAAATAATAAATCTCTAAGTTATTTAACTATTAATAAGTAATAACTATTATATTTACTAAGCTTAGGTAAGAACCTCGTAAATTAATATATTTTTAGTATTATTTTTTAATATCTTTATAATATAGTATTAGTTATATACTATTTATCTTATACTCTATACGCTATAAATAGGGGAAAGAATATCGGCTATAATAAGAAGGCTATATAAAGCCTATTTATTATAGACTACTCGCGATATACGCTTAAAGATAAGTATAACTATCCGTAATATAGTTAACTTTATTATTATTTATAATATCTTAGACGCTTCTATCTTCGTAGAGTATACTATACCTAAAGCTATAGACTATATCTCTTACGCTAGTTACGGTAAGATTATCTATATTCGCTCTTATATTATTACCGTAACTTACGCTACTTTATATAATAAGGATAGTAAGAAGTTTTCCTTTATTCTATTCCTTTAATTCGCTATTACGTCGCGTCCCTATTATTCCTATTTTTCTTTCGCTATATTACGATACTTTTTACCGTAACGTATATTTTTCTATATATATCTAATATATATTATAATTTTCCTTTATTATTTTTATCTTATTCTTTTATTTCTTTCCTATGTTATATAGATTAATTTAGTTCTCTATACGTAGATCCCTAATAATATTTCTTAATCTATAAATAGATATAGTTATTAGAGTTAATATAGAAAAAGCCTTCAAGTATAATAATAATTTCTAAAGTAAAATAAGGAGTTAATAAAGCTATTAGAATTCTTTTCTAGCTTAGGGAGTTAATACGGGACGTATAATAATAATACGGGACGTATAATAATACCCTTATAAATTGCTTAACCTCTTATAATATTTCCCTAAGATTTCCTAAGATTTCCCGCTTTAGGATTTTACTTAGATTTCCCCTAGAAACTTTATTACCTTTACGCTTAGGAAATTACTAAGATTTCCTCTTAGGATTTTACTAAGATTTCTAGTAAGATCTAATATTAAAATATACCTCTAGAAATCTCCGGATTTTACTAAGAAATCCCCGTATATTAGGAAATTACCGCGTACTAGGAAATCTTTATTTTACTAATATACTCGGAAATTACCGTAAAATCCCCTTAAGTAAATACCTTTAAGATTATATTAGGAAATCTTCCTTAAGCTCCTAGCTATATAATTAGCCTAGTATTCCTTTAAGTAATAATTTAGATTCTTTTATAGTTACTATTTTAATTCTTAAAAGACTTTTACCTATACTTATACCTTTTATAGTAGCTATTCTATAATCTTACGATTAGTAGCTAGCCCGTCTCCCTTTCCTATATACTATATCTAGTAGCTAGCTTAGTATATATAACTACTAGTAGATTATACGTATAAGCGCATATTAACTATAGTTATAAAAAAGATATTTTATATAGCGGAGTTTATAAAAGTCTTACTATAAGGTTAAATAAGGGACTAGCTTAACCGGTTTACTAATAGCGCTTTATTTCTCTTAATAAAGTCTATTTATACCGCTTAAAGCCTTTAAAGCTCCGCTTCCTTTTTAATATTAAATATAATAAGCGATTTTAATTATATATTATACTTTAAGCTAATAGAAATCCTTAACTCTTTTAGCTTTCTTAGATAAATTATAGCTTTCCTCCGCTTTTACTTTTTTAACTATACCTCTTACTTAAAAGTTTATAATAAACTTTTAAAACCTTTTTTTATCTTTACTAAAGTCTTTTAAGGCTCTTTACTCTTTTTAATATTATTTATTTTATATATTTTATCTTTCTATAAGAGCTTAAAATAAGTAATTAATATACTTACTATTAGATTTATAAATAATATTAATATTTTTAATATTAAGCGTATTTTTACTTAAGTTTATTATTAGCTTAAATAAGCTTAAAGTACTTATTATAATTAAATAGTAAAGTATAAAATAACTTTTTAATTATTTAAAAATAAGCTTTTTTATTTTATAAAAGCTTATTTTACTAATATAACTTCGCTAATCTTTAATAAGAATATTATTTAACTAATATAAAAAGTATATATACTTAAAGTTTAAATTTATTATAAACTCTAATAAAAGCTTTACCTTTGCTACTTTATAAAAAAGCTTACTTATTAATAGCTAGCTTTAACTAAGCTTATATTATCTATTTAAAGCTTTTTACTCCTTTAAGCGAGGGAAATTTATATTAAAGTTATTAAGTTTATAATTACTTTTAGTATTATAATTTACTCCGCTTTAACTTTACTAAGTAGGGAACTTAAAAACTTTATCTTTTAATAGCTAGCTATAACTTAGTTTAAATATCTCCGCGTTATTTTTAAAGTATATTAAGCTACCCCCTTTTATTATATTAAGTTTAAAACTTTTATTCTTTTTATTAATATTTACTTATTTTATTACGCTATTTATAGTTACTAACTTCTTTATATTAAAAAACTTATAGCTTATATTTACTTTACTTTTAAAAAAATTATTATATATTTTATATTAATAATATTAAAGTTAGCTTTACTTTATTTATATCTTTTTTAAATCCTTTTAATCTTTTTTATTATTTAGGTATAAACTCTAAATATCTTCTCCTAATCTTTTAAGATTTTAAAAGCTTATCTTTATAAAAAATAGTAGTTTCGCTAAAACTTTAAAAAAGGAAGGCTTTAAAAATATAGCTAGTCTTTTAAATACTTTATTAATAAACCGCCCTAATTAAAACTTTACTTTATTTTATAAATCTATTAAGGATTTCTAAAGTTTCTTAATAGCGCCTTAATTTAGCTTTATAAATATAAAATTAGCCTTAATAAGTTTTTTTATATTTATATTATTTTTATTATTACCTCCTCTTATTACCCTTATAATAGCGAGAAAGATAATATAGTAGCTTACTTTATTTTACGCTATAAACTAATTATTTATAAAAAGACGCTTTTACTTATATTTTTTATAAGTTTTATTTAAAATTATAAAAACTTTAATAAAGCTTTTAATTATAAAGTTATTATAAGCTAATTTACTTTATAATTTATTTGCTTATAACGCCTCTATTAATTTAACCTTTTTTTATTATTTTATAATACTTAAGTATTTTAAAATACTTAAATATAAGGTTTAAGCGCGGAGGATAGTTTTTAGTATTTTTACTATATAATTATTATTATTTATTTACCTTATACCTTATACTTTACTTTTAACTCCGCTTTTTAGTTTACTTAGCCTCCCTTAGCTTACTTAGCTTTTTTACCCTTTTTCCGCCCTTACTCTTTACTTTATCTTTTACGCCTAATTATACCTCTAACTCCTATAAGCTTATCCTTTAAGCTATTTTTATTACTCTTTACTATACGCTTTAATATTACTAATATAAACTTTATAAGGGGGGATTTAAGTACTTAGATAAAATCTAGCTTTAGCTTTAATTTCTTTATAACTTTTACTACCTCCGCCTCTACCCTTACCTCCCCCGCTACTTTTTAGCCGCCTTTACGCCTCTAGCCCTTTTTACCTTATTAGCTACCTCCGCCTTACTTATTTTCTCCTTTACTTTACTTACCTCCTTATGTCCCTTAACTATTATTTATTTTAACTTACTTTTTAATATTAATATAATAAGAATAAATAATAAGGCTATTATTCTTTTATTTATTTTTAGCTTTACTTTTAATAATAGCTTTATTAAGTTTAAGTTAAATATATAGCTAAGCTTAAGTATATTACTTAATATATATTTTAACTAATTTATTTTTATATTATTTATAATTTTTTAATTTATATTATATTTTATCTTATAAATTTTATATAATATTTAAGTTTAAGTATTATTAATATTATTAAGATAAAAGTAAACTTTTATTATAAACTTTAATATTATAAGCTTATATAGTTTAATAATTATTTACTTAATAATTATTATAGCCTTTATTATTATTACTATTATTATTACCGCTATTATTATAATTATAAACTTTACTATTATTATTATTATTATAAGCTCCCTTACCCCTGCCGCTTTTAGCTCCGCCGCCGCCTTTATTATTACTCTTAGCTTTAAGTTTATTACCGCTATTACCTCCGCCTCCGCTTTAGTAAGAGTATTTATTTTTATTATTATTATTATTATTACTATTATTATCTTTACTATTATCTTTTTTTTTACTTTACCCCTTATTTTACTTATTTTAATAAATATCTCCTAACTTATAATTAATATTTTAAGATATAATAAAACTAATATATATAACTTTTAAAAAAGAAGGTTAATAGTTATAGCTATAAAAGGGGTAAATAAGGTAGCTATTAAGATAGCTACTTTTATTAAAGCGCTAGCCCTAATTAATATTATTATTATAATAAAATAAAGCTCTAATACCTTATTCCGCTTTTAAATATAGTATAAGTTAGTTTAAAGTTATTTTTATTATCTATTATTAGCTAGCTTTACTTTACTTTATTTTATTTAACTTTATACTTACTTAAAAGCTATTTAGTTATCCTCCTTTATTAATATACTTAGATATTTTTATAGCCGCTATATATAACTTATTTAAATAAATTTATAACTTAGTTAGCTTTTAAGCGTTAACCCCGCTTTTAACTCCACTTTTAGCTTCGCTTACTTTCTAGTATTTATATTAAGCTTTTATATAATTATAATAATTACCTAAATAAAGATTTATACGCTTTATTAGCTTTATATATAATTATATAATATAATATTATTTACTTTATTATTTTTAATATAAAATTTTATACTTAATTAGTTAAGTTATATATATAATATAAAAGAGGTTATAAAGCTTTTTATAGATAATCTTAGGTATTATAATATTATTATTTTATTAGCGCGTAGCTATATAATTACTATTATTATCTTTTTATTATAAGGACTAAAAAGAAAGGCTAAAAAAAAGGTTAGGAACGTACTTTCTTTTTAAAATAATAAAAGGAAGTAAAAAAGGAAGGGAAAAGGGAGGCAGAAAAGAAAGAGATATAGCCCCCCCCCTTAATTATTAATAGATAATAAAGTAGCTACCCCGCTTTTCCGCCTTTTTCCTTTTTAAACTTTCCTTCCCTTACCCTACGCTATACCGCCTTATACTATACTGCTTTATATCGCCCCGTACCGCCCCGTACCGCCCCGCCCCGTACCGCCCCGCGTTATACCGCCCGCTACTTCTCTCCCTCCGCCCCGCGTTTTACGGACTTTCCTTTCTCCGCGCTCCTCTCCTTACCTTATTTTCTTATATTATCCGAGATTACCCTTAGGCTATAAGCTTACTATAATATACCGCTATTAATTACCGCTATACCTTTCTATAAGCGTATAATTAGCTTTTTCTTATATAGTTAAAAGGTTTTATTTTATTTTAAGGGATTTTTCCTATTTAATATATTATAAAAGCTTTAGATATTACTAAGGCTTTTAGTATATAAATAATAATAATAATAATATTAAAAAGTAATATTAGTGTTAGAAACTTATAGTTAAATTAGTAAGGTTTTTTTAAAAATTAAAATATTTTAAGGATTATTAATTTTTTATTTTTAAAAACAGTTAATAAATTTTAGAATATTTTTTTCTAAAAAGTAAATTTATATTAAAAAGCTTTTAAAAATATAATAAAGTAAACTATTTTTATTTAAGTAAAATAGTTTAGTAAGAAAAAAAAGGAGATATTTAAAAAATAATCTTCTGCTTATAAAAGTTTATTTTAAAATTAAGTAAAGCGAGTAATATAAGGTATAATAAAATATAAAAGAGTTTATATTAAGTTAGAGAGAAAATAGTAAAAAATTAAATTTAAACTAAATATAAGTATCTTTTAAAGAAAAATTAAAATTATATTATTATTTTTATATTATTACGCTAATAGCTATAGAAGCTGCTAAAACCTTAACGATATATCGGGTAAGAAAAACCCTCCCGTAAGAGGTAAAACCCCTTATAGCGCGGTAAGACCGCGGCCAGCTCGGGGCCAGGTAAAATATATAACGCGTATAAAGGAAAGAGCTATTAGCTACGGTAATATTATATAATATAAGGAAAGATAAGGAAAGAAAGATAAGATAAGGAAAGATAAGGAGAGTAGCGGTATATATTATTTATATAAGCTAATATATATTTCTTTAATGCCTTAATATATACTTTTTAACCTTTTAATATATAGCTATATATTTTTTATATATATAGTATATATTAAAATATATACCTTTTTATAAAGCTTTCCTAATTAAGAAGCTTTTTTAATTAGGAAATTATTCTTATAAATTAGTAACTTAGGGCCTAAAAGTATATAAGAAAGGGGGGGTTACCTTTATTAATATAAGTAAGCTATTATTAAATTAATAACTTTAATAAAATTAATTATATAAGTAATTTTTATAAGTATATATATTATTTATAGCTAACTTATATTAAAAGCAAAATACTTATTAAAAGAGACTACCTTTATAATATATCTTACGCTAGTTATATTAGTATACTTATAAGCTTTAAAAATTTTTACTAAGTATAGCGTAATAAGTATTCGGCCTTAATACGCGCTTAAACCTGCTAATAGTTAAAGTAAACTAGCTTAGTATATCTTATATAAAATACGCGAATAATTATATTAAGTATAAGCTAATTACCGATTCTGCTATAATAAAAGCTATTCGCGCTATAATTAGGGTAGCTTATAAGCTAAGCTTTAATTATAACTCTTAGTTAATAAGTTAAAATCGGAGTTATAATAGGTTTAAAGTAAGTCTTATATTAATAAAGGTAATAGAAAAATACTATTTAGCGCGTTAAGGAAACTCGCGCTATTACGTATTATAATAGCTTTTACGTTAATTAAGTTATTTAAGCGGCCGCTAGTTATATACCGCTTTAAAGCCTATTACCTCCCGCCCTTAGCGAAAATTCTATTATTAAAGTAATTAAAAATATAACTAATATTAATTAACTTATTATAGTTATTATAATATAAACTTAAAAATAGTATATCTTTTATATATAGTTAATTAACTTTTATAACTAAGCGATAAGTAAGTTATATTATATTCGCTATATAGCTAAAAATAAGGTAGCTTTATAAGGGACTTTTTTATTTTATAACCGCTTTTTTATTTTTATTACTCTTTTACTTATAATTAGAACTTTTTTTACTTTAATATCTATTAAGTCTAAGTTAGAGTTAGAAGCTAATAAGTTTATTATACTTAATATTACTCCCGCTCTCACTATAAAGGAAGCTCTTACTATTATTAAGGGTGCTATAAGCGCTTATAATATTACTAAGCTACCCTTTTATAAGGAGATTTCTAATCTTATTTAAGATAATTTTATTAATAAGTATTCCGATAATAAAAATTTTATAATATTAGCTAGCGATTATATTATATTTTATAAAAAGTAATAAGAGCTAGCGCCTCTTATTTTAAGTTATAAATATAAGCGAGGATATAAATATAGCTATAGCTACGGCCGTAGCTATAATAATTATAAATATTCCCGCGCTTTATATAGTTAAATTAGTTTTTTATATATAATTAAAGTAATTAAAACTTAAAGCTAAGTAAATAGTTAATAAAGTAAAAAATATAAGTATATTACTATATAGTAATTATTATATGTTCGTATTAGGGTTAGTATTTCTATTCTCCTTTTTCTTATAAAATAATAATATAAGGTTAAACTAATAAAGCCTCCTTAATAAAAGAAACTAATATATAAGTTATGCTATAAATTATAAGTTATTAAGCGCCTTAGTAAGGTCTCGCTAATCTTATATTAAATACTAATTAGCGTTAAAAAAGGGCTTATTTTTATAAGTAAAAATATAGTTAATAAAAATATAAAAGATTATTTTATCGCTACTATTATAAGGGCACCGCCTTAATATTACTTTAAGTATTTTATAAGCTTAGAGAAATAAATTAAGTTTAATATATTTAGTCTTAAGTTATATAAATATTATTTTAATAAACTTAAGGAGTTTCTTATATATATAAAAAGCGGAGCTAGCTTTAAATTATAATAGCTTATTTCTAAAGTAGCTATATAACTACCTATATTTCTTTAACCTCCCCTTTTTAAAATACTAGTAAAGGAGTTACTTATTATAAAATTAAGTATTAAAGTTACGTTATTTATATCTTACTATTAGCTTAAAGCTAGTTTATATTATATAGAATTTCTCTAAGTTTTATAATACGTAATATCTCCTCTAATAAGGGTATTTTTTATATTTATAATATACTTACTTAGCCGCTTTCTTTACCGCGATATAAATAAGGTTTATTATTCTAATATATTATAAGTAGTAATAGATATAAACTATATAGTAAGTAAGATAAAGGTTAAAAAGTAAGATAAAAGCCTTAGCTTTAATATAATAGATAAGGGTAGCCTTATAAGCTTCGGTAATAACTTAAAGGTACTTAAATTACTTTATAGCTAAAGCTTTTATAATAAAGCTATATAATATCCCCCCTAACTATATAAATAAGGCGAACTAAGTTATACTAAATATAATAGCTAATTTAATAGCTTTAATATAAACTTCTTTTATTTTTAATAAGGTATAGCTTTACGTTAACGCTATAATTTTAATAAAGGCTAGGTATTAATACTTAAGCTTAGTATTAAGTTTTAAAAGTAAGATTTTTAATATAGCTTATAGTATAACTAAACTTTTAAGAGTTACGCCTTTTATATTAATTATATTATTATAGCTCTAAGCTAAAGCCTAATTATATCCGCTATTTTTATTTTTATAAAATATATTAACTTACTTTTAGCTAGCTAAAAAGTTATTTTATATTCTAAAGCTTATTATTCGTAAATTTACTATATATACTTAAGTTAAAATAATACTTAAGCTTTATTATATCCGATATTAAGAATATTAATATTATTTATAAACCTTATTATAAAGAGACTTAATATTAAGTTTAAGCGTTAATATAGTAAAAATATATATAAGAGGAAAAGGATTAGTAATATAGGGGACTTTTAGGGGATTTCTTACTAAATTAAAAAAGTATTACTAAGTTTATAATTAAACTTAAATATTAAAATATAGTTTATAAGGTATAATTAGATAAACGCTATAACTTATTTAAGGAAGCTTAAATAGTTTATAATAATAATTAACTTATTATAAAAAATATAGTTAAAAGCCTTAGTAAAGTTTAGTAAAAAGAGTAAAGCGGTGCTATTTTAAGTTAAATTATCTTAATTATTTTAATAAATAGAAAAACTATTATATTAGTAAAATATTATAATTTATTACCTATCTAGCTATTAAGGAGGATCTAAGCTTCCTTTATTATTAATACGATTTTCCTAGCTATAATTATTTTTAAAACTTTCCCTATTATATTAAGGAGTAAAATTAGCTTATACTTATTAAAGGTATAATATATAACTAATAATTTATTTACTTTTTAAATAATTATAATATTAGAAACTTTAAATTATAATAAGAAATAACTATTATTAATATAATTTTAGAAGATCTTTTAGAAAACTTAAATAAGGGGGGGTTTATATTTTTTTAGAAACTTAACTAGAATCTTATTAGGGCTAGCTAATTTCTAAAAAGCGATTAAGAAAAGGGTAAAGTAAATATTTTTAATAATAATAATACGCTTAATATAAAAAAAAGAGAAAAGATCGTTTAAGGTAAATAAAGGGGCCGAATTAGTAAAAGCTAGGAAATATTATTAGCTAAGTAAGGTTACCTTATTAGAGAAAATAATTATTAATATTAACTTTAAGTATTTTTAAAATATAAGGATATATATTAGCTTAAGCGCGGCCTAGCTTTATAGCTAAGCCTAATATTTTATAATTTAAAAAGTTAATAATTTTGCGGAGATATTATTAAGGAAACTACGCTAAGCGCTATAATATACCGCGCTAATTATTAACTTTTATATTTTTATCGCTTTTTAGTAATCTTACTAATAAGAGTTAGTAAAATTAATATATTAGTAGCGCTAGGCTTTTTTCGTAATTATTATAATAATAACTATTATTTAATTTTATTAGTTTTATATTATAAGGTAAGTTTAAATATATATTAATATTATTATTTCTATTATTATTTTTAGCTAGTTATAAAGTAAAATAATCGCGTTTTTAAGCTTTCTAAATATTATAATAAGGTATTTATTTATTTATTTATACGCTAGGGGCCTTTATAATATTTAAAGCCTCTATAATATATTAAGTAGGAAAAATCTCTTAAAGTAAGGCAAAACCCCCTAATTATAAAAGGAAGGCTTACTATACGCTTATATAAAGGTATAGCGGTAGCTAGCGGTAGTATAGTATAACGAGCCTGCTGCCTAGGGGTAGTCTCGAATAATATAAGAAAAGTGGGGTAGGGAGGGGAGTGCGGAGAAAAGGAAAGTTCGTGAGGCACGGGGCGGAAGGAGCGGGGCGGTGCAGCGTAGCGCGGGGCGGTGCGGGGCGGTGCGGGGCGGTGCGGGGCGTATAATAAGGTATAAGTTTAGTTTAAATTAGTTTTATACCTTAGCTATAAAAATATTTAAGTAAAAAAAGCGCTATATTTTAATTAAAGTTATATTAAGGTAAAGATTAGTATTAATAAGGATAATTTATAAAATATAGTTAAAGCTAATAAGGTTAAGGTTATTCTCTAAATATATTACTTAGTAATTAAGTATAGCTTAAGCTAAGTTAATAGTTTTAGTTTACTTATTATATATTTCCTAAGTAACTTTACTTAAGAGCGTAAAGAGGCCGAGTTAAAAGCTAATTACTAGCTTAAGAAAGTTAAATATCTTAAGGGAGGACTATTTATAATAATCTTAAGAGGGGTAATAAAGGTTAAATTACTATATAAGAGGGTAGCTATTAAGCTAAGGTTAGGGTAAATAATATCTTTTTAAAAAAAAGGATTTAACTTAATTATTAATAAAAGTAAATAGATAAATATAATTTATAATAAAAGTAAAATATAAAAGAGAATAAATATTATATTAAGGGCGATAAAAGAGGTTTAAAGGGAAAAGTTTAATTATTTATAAATATAAAAAATCGCTTAGCTATCGGAATTTATAAATCTATATAATAAGATATTTAAAAGCGGTAAGCAACTAAATTAGTTATATTATAATTCTTATATATAAATAAAATTATAGCTAACTAAGCTATAAAGCGCTATATATATAAGATAGTTACGCTTTAATATATTTTAAAAAAAAGTCTTAATTTTTATTAAAAGCGGATAAAGTAAAAGTTTATAATTATATTAAGGTAAATAAAAGGGCTCCTTATCCCTTACTAGCTCCTTATCCTCCTCAAGTATTAAGAGTAATATTAATCTTACTATAGCCTCTTTTTAGTACTAAACTAAAATCCTTATTTATATTAAATCGAATTATAGCTTATAACTATAATAAGAGTAGGAGAGATTATTTTTAAAACTAAACTTTAATAAAGCTATTATTAGATTAGAATTAGGTTAGTTATAAGTAATTTTAAAACTTATATAATTAATAAGCGTAGTTATTATATACTTAGTCTTAATACGCTTTTAAAGTAAAATAGTCTTAGAACTATAAGGCGTAGTATCCCTTATAAAAAATATAGCTTTTAATTTTATTTTTAGCTAAAGCTAAGTATATGCCCTCCTTTTCTAAGTACGCCGCGGCTATATAAAAGCTATAGCGTAATTATTTATAATAGTATTTCGCTATATATTTAAATTAATAATATTAATAGTATTATTAAGGCTATATTATATTATTATAAACCTTAACTTAGGAGATTTCTATATTTATTATAAGTTTATTTTATATAAGTTTATTAATATTTATTATATTAGTAACTTTTAATATTAAGTATATATATATAGCTCTCTTATTATAAGACTAAAAAAAGCTTAAACTTAAGTAATTTTAACTTTATTAACTTTTTTAATTTATTATATAAGTGCGTTTTAGTTATTATAAGCGGCCTCTATATATACTCTTTTCGCTATAATAAAATAGGTCCTTTAATTATAAACTACTCCCTCTCCGAAAATAATAAAGATTTACTTAACTAAAGCTACTCGCCTTTTATACTTTAAATAGAATATAATTATAATATTCTTATTAAAAAGCTATTATATTACTAATATAACTTTATATTTTAAAGCTATATTTATAACTTATATAATCTCTTATAAAGTTAATAATAAAATATTTATATTAATTATAATATTTTTTATAAATATAATAACTTTTCTATTAAAATAGCTTAAAATAAGTTTAACTATTATATATTTATTAATAGCTATAAACGCTTATATTAAATAAGCTTAATTAGTATTAAAACTAGCTATTAATAAATAAATAAATTATACGCTAATATACTTTATATAGCTTAAAACTATTTTATATATATTTTAAGAGGGGGAAAAACCGGAGAACTTAGAGTAAAACTCTCCTTTTAAGCGTTACCTTAGCTTTAAGTTAAACCCCGCCTATACCTAGCACTTTATATATTTAATAAGTTAGGTATTAACTAATAATTTAAAAGCCTATATTTCCCTTAAAGTAAACTTCACGGTAATAAAAATATACGTAAACTAAGTCTAATATAGAGTTTATATAGCTTACTTATCCTCTTAGCTATTATTATCGCTATAAACTAAATCCTTATATTTAATTAAGGTAATTTTAATAATCTAATTTATTAAGGCCTTATTAGTATAGCTTAGGAATATATAAAGGTTTTATTATTTTATAATAAACCTTATAATAGCTAATTTTAAAAAATAGCTAAATTATTATAGCGGAGCTATAAATAAATATAAAGTTAAAGTTAAAAGAGAAGGTATTACTATATTCGCTTTTTAGTATTTCCGCCCTAGCTATTATTAATTTCTAGTTAGCGCTAAAGGGGGAGGAGGAGGGGTAATATATATAAAGTTATAATTTATAAACCTCTAAGGTTAGGTAATATATATATTTTTCGCCTAATTTTATACTATTTTTATCTT
This sequence comes from Ophiocordyceps camponoti-saundersi (nom. inval.), assembly GCA_003339415.1. Taxonomy (NCBI): domain Eukaryota; kingdom Fungi; phylum Ascomycota; class Sordariomycetes; order Hypocreales; family Ophiocordycipitaceae; genus Ophiocordyceps; species Ophiocordyceps camponoti-saundersi. Next base: position 97,447 of record PDHQ01000108.1, read on the forward strand.
AAAATAAAGTTAACTTTACTTAAAGTAAAACCTTTAATAAAAAAGGTAATAATATAATTTTTTTCCTATAAGCTATAAAATAAGTAAACTTACTTTTTATATATAAAATAGTAAAATATTTATTATATTATAGCTTTATTATATAATATTTAGTAATATATTTAAATTAATAATATTTAAAATATTATTAAAGTTAAACTTTTAATATATATAATTTAGCGTTAAAGATTTTTACTTATATTATTATATTTCTATTATAAATCTAGTTTATATCTGCTATATTATTAATAATAATTACTAAAAAGCTCCGCTAAGTTTTAAAATAATATCTTTTTATATATAATTATATTACTAAGACCTTATTTAATAACTTAATCTCCTTATAAAAGGCTTTCTTACCGCCTTATTATAAGGCCCGCGCTAGTATTTTTTTTATAATAAGAGTATAACCTCCGCTAATTAAATATACCTTTTCTCTAAAAATAATATAAAGCTACTTTAAATTAAACTAAAGCTTATAAATAATATTTTAGAATATTATTATAATATCGCTACTAAGTAGTTTCCTTATTATAAAAGCTTAGCCTTACTTATAAAGTTTATAGTTAATATTTATTATAATCGCCTTAAAGCTTTAAACTTAAAGTAAAATAGCTATAAAATTAAAATAAATTAAAGCTATCGCTTATATCGCTTAAGAATTTATTTTTTAATAATCTTCTTTAGCGCTTTAGCTATAATTATAGCTTATATTAAAAGAGTTCCGCTCCCCCTAAAGCTATAAAAAAAAGGAAACTATAATTATAATAGCTAAGAAAATATTATTAACCGATAAAATTAAAGTAAGGGGGGCACCTCCCCGGACCTTTTTAAACTCTACTATTTATTTAATAATTATTTATATAAAAATAAAAGCGTTTTCTAAAATAATCTTACTAATACTTACCCTAGCTTTTAATAAAATAATAAGTATAGTAAACTTTTAAGTTTAAAATTATTATAATTCGGAATAAAGTTATATTTTAAGTAAAAAATTTTCGCAGTTATAATTAACTTATATAGCGTCGCCCTCCCCTTTAAAGTTACTTTACGCGCAGCTAGCTATTATTATAAGGTAATAAAGGGAGCGGAGTCTGCTTATAATATAAGAATAAGAAGTTTATATCTACGTTACTATAAGCGCGGAGTTTATAAAATATATAAAAGTTATAGCTATTAATAAAAAAGCTTTTTATATAGCTTTAATAACTATTTTCTTAATTAACTTAGTAATTTTAAGTAAAAGTTAAGTTTTAGTTTAGTTTAAAGTAGCTATATATTTTTTATAAAATTTAGCTTTAAAAGCTATTATAATATTTTATATTTCGGAAAACGCTATAGTTAATATTACTATAATAAGCTTACTATATATATCTTTTATATTATAATTATTAAGGCACTATATTTAGTCCGTTACTTTATTTATCTTAATATTATTATTATATTACTTTTAGCTAAATTAGGGATATTATAAGGACTAACTTAGTCCCCGCGACCCCTTATTTATAATTATAAGAGTATTGCTTATTCCTCGGGCCCTAGCCTTAGCCGCTATAAGCGCTATTATCGTCTCCTTAGTAATAAATATATTATAGTCAGCGGAATATTAAATAATAAGTCTTATCTCGTTATTATAAAAGGTTAAATTAAAATTATAAAGGAAGCTTATATAAAGTATATTAAGGAAAAAAGAAAGTAATAATTAGTTTAGAAAAAAATATATAAATATAAATTATAAAAGTTTATTTTAAAAATAATATTAAAAATAAAGTTAATTTTTAAAAAATTATAATATTAAAAATTATTATAAATTATATATAAAAAGGTTATAACTTAAAGGTAAAATTTCTATAATATAAATTATAATTTTTAAAATCTTATTTAAAACCTTAATATAGTTTAAAAACTTATTTTTTATATTTAATTATTTTATTATAACTAGAAGCGTATTATTTATCTTTTAAATAGTTTTAATATTAGCTTTATAATATTTATATAACCTTATAATTATTTTATATATATAATTATTATATAACTTTATTATTATTATTTCCTTAATATAATAGCTAAGAATATAAAGATTTTAGTAAATTAATAACTTTTTAATATTTTAATATATTTTAATAATAAGTTAGGGAAAAATCTTACTTTTAATAAAAGTTTAATACTTATAGCTATACCTTTTTACTTAAGCTTAGTAAATCTTATACTATCTATCTTAAGTTATAATAAAGGTAGTATTATAATATATAAATAACTTTAAAACTTTTACTTATTATTTAAAAGCTTATATTAAGTTATAAATTATATAATAAATAAATATATAATATATAAATATTTTAAAATATAGCTAAACTTATAAATAATATTAATATATCTAAATATATTAAATATAAAAAAACTTGTTATAAACTTAGTTAAGCTTATAGTTATTATTTTTTTATAAAAGCTAAGGTAATATTTAAATAAGCTAAGTATTACCTTATAAAAAATAATTTAGTAAAATAAGTAAAGCTTTTATACTTAGCTTTTATAAAGCTATCTAAGGCTATAATTATAATATTAAGTTATATATTATTTTTATAAGCTATAATTAAGTAATAAGTTCCCTAGCTTATATTTAAGTTTATATAATAACTTTATAAAATTATAATAATTATAGTAAAGATAAAAGAGATATAAGGGATTAAAAATATAATAATAATTTAATATTCTTTTATTTATCTTCTTAAACCTATATACCTTATTTAAGTGTTTAATATTATTATAATATTCCTAAATATAAATATTATTAATTTATAAAGTAATTTCTTAAAATTAGCTTCTAAGCTTAAATATCTAAATTATTAAAAGATTATTATTAAAAAATACCTTTATAAGAAACTTAGATTAGTTTTAATATTTAATTTTAAAAATTATATATTAATAAACTTATTATTAAATTAATAAAAAAAATAAGCTTATATTTTAATTATTATATATTATAAAAAAAAGCTAATAATAGCTTAAAATTTATTATTAATATTAAACTATATTACTTAAATATTAACTTTAGCTTTTATTTTAAAGGAAATATAAGCTATATTTTAAATATTATACCTTAAAATTATAGCTTAAAATAAGTTATAAACTTAACTTATAATATAGTTAACCCCTCAAGCTACCCCTTAACTTATAATTTCTAATTTAGTTTTTTTTATTATTATTAAAGCTTTTATTATAATAAATTATTAAGTAATAAAAAAATATAAAAAATAAGTATTTATTTTTAGAAATATTAATTTTAAAAATTATCTTATTAAATCTTTACTTAAAAATTTATTTAACTAGATATAATTAATTTATAATAAATAATAACTTATATTTATAAATTATTAGCTTATATATAAAAAATATTTAATATAGCTAATAATTTAAGTTTTTTTATATAAGTAATAAATAAATTAAAAGCTATAAAAAATAAAATAAATATATTAATTATTTTAATTAAAAATAATTTAAATTACTTAATATTTTTAAAAATAAATATAATAATAATAAATAATAAAATAAATATTAAATATAATAAAATTAAAGTAAGCTTTAATAGAATTTAGTTAAGGGTAAAAAGATTTTTTTTTAAGCTTAAGCTATATATATTTCCTTACTTTTTTTATTTATTTTTCTTTTTATTTTTTCCCCTTTATTATCTTTTTCTCTTATTATAATAAGAGATAAATACCTTAATATACCTTTCTATAATAATAAATATAATAATAAGTATAAGTTATATAATCTATCTTAGTTATATATAAGTAATACTTATATCTTAGATATAGATAGATAGCTTAGGCTTTTCTAGTTTCTATATAATTAACTAAGCTTTACTATATAGGTCCTTTTATTTTTTGCTTATTTTATAGCTATATAAGGCTATCCTTAGCGTGTGTGTGTGTGTGTATGTGTGTATATTTTACGCTATAAAAGAGCTTAGGGGCGGAGCCCCTAAAACCTTCGCCTTCTTAGGGGTATAAGGCGCCGTATAACGCCTTATATACTAGTTACGTAACTATATATATAAGTAAGCGGGTATTATTAGCTATACTAAGTATTCGAACCTTTTAATATTATATTAAATATATTAAGGGTAGGGGGGTATAAGGGCTTATTGCCCGTAAAGTCCGCTAGCGCTAGGCTAAGTAAGATAAGAGATTAGTAAGTTTATAACCCGCCGGAGCCTAATCCGGAGCCGCTAAAGTTAGTACTCGTGCTATACTTAGATCTTAATAAGTTAGGGCTTAGGCTAGCGTTATACTATCGCTTCCTCCTCTATCGCTATAGGGGTAAGAGCTTAGCTATAAGCCTTAATAGCTTAATTATAGCTAAAAAGCTCTCGTTAGCTATTAAGGCGGGGCGCTAAAAAGGCTACCTAAGATAGATATTTTTAAAAAAGCGGGACTTAGCCGCTTTTATAGTAAATACCTTTTAATATTAGCTTAAAATATTAGTAGTATTAAGCTATAACCGCCCTTACTAAAGGGGGAGTTTAACTTTCCTATAAAAAAGTAAGTAAATAGGGGACTTCCTCTTATTATAAGAGTAAAGGAGTTAGGCGTTATTATAATAGAAGCGTTTATAATATTTAGCGAAGTTTCTATAGCTAAAGTAAGCGGCGAGTAAATAGTATAGCTAAAAGTATAGTAAGGTTCTAAGCTCCGCTATTAGCCTTATTAAGGCCGGTAGTCCGTATTCCTTATAGCGATCGGGCTAGTATTTTTACTACTAGTAAGTAAAGGCCGCTACTTTACGTTATCGAAGGTCTTAGCTAACCTAAGCTAGGAAGGGGGTATTATATTTTAGAGGGCTATATAGGGCACCTTAGTTAGCGAAACGGTTAGCTATCTTATTACCTAAGATATTCTTATAGCTAAGAATCTACCTAATAAAGACCTTACTTACGTAAGCTAAAGCTACCTAAAAGAAGAGGATTTACTCTTACTAGAAAAAGCTTATAGGTATACTATTAAGCTAGGTAATAACTACTTAGTTATCGAGGTAAATATATAACGAGGGGGGGGAAGTAATATTAATCTCGGCTACCTTAACGGCTACTAGAAGACCCTCTAACGCTCCCTATATCTCCGTATTATATACTTCCGTATATAGTAGCTATCTATAGCCTTAAGCGAGTATAGTATTATCCCTCTCTATTAAGAAGCTAAAGCCCGTAACCGCTTTAAGTTACTATAAGGGGGAGGGATTATATCGGGATTTATTAGTATAGATAAGTAAGTTAGTTATTAGAAGCTACTTAAACTAATTAAGGAAGTTTTAAATAGCATTATCTTTAAAAAAGTAGGGGCTTTTATTAGAGTTATTATAGTAAGGTATTATAAAATAAAGCTAGGGGAAAGCTAGGTAGAGGGAGAGGGTTTTTTATAGCGTAGTAAGCTAACGCGGTAGCTCTTAGGTTATATATTAGTTATAGTAAGCCTTAGCGGCTAGAGGGTAAAAGAGGTTAAGGTTCCGGACGCGTATCGCGTGCCTAAACCGTATCCTTTTAAAAGTAACTTTAATTAGGGGAATACTAGCCTCTTAAAAAAAGGTTAGGATATTTATTATCTTTTAAACTAATAGGTAGCCTCTAATAGCGAGGTTAAGTATTACCTATAGCTTAGCTATTTAATCGTAAAAGCTTATAGAAACCTCTCTTATTTTATTCTTCTTAGTAAGCCTTATAATATTAAGCTACTAAATCTCCGCTTCGAAGAGCGCTTTAGTTTTAATAATAGCCCTAATAGCTTTCCGGGTAATAGTAAGGGGGGTCCTATACTAAACCTAGCTAAGTCCCTTAACGTGCGTAGCTACCTTTTTAGCTTTAGTAGCTCTCTCTTAAATATAATACTTCTAGTTAAGGCGTTTATTAAGCTAGAGGCCTAGCTATTATATAGCTTTAGGTAAGTTAATCTAACGCCCGCTATAGTAAAAGCTAAGTAATATTAATTATTATTTTTTCGTAAAATATATAACTTCTATCTTAGCTAGGTTAAAATTAATACTATTATACTATCCTTAGTTAATAATAGTATTAAGTAAGTATTAAGCCTTATAGCTAGTCTTTTCTAAGTCCTTACTAACTATAAGTATATTATAATTATCCGTATATATAAACCGGCTATTTAGCTTATCTAATTAGTAGATTAAGGTAATATAAAGTATATATAATATAGGAGAGATAGGGGAGCTTTATAATAGGCTATAGAAAAGCGGGTTTATCGGGGTAATTATCTTATTTAAGCGTACGCTAGTAAGTCTCCCTATTATAAAAGAGTTTACTTAGTAGAGTAAGTTATCGGGCTAGCTTTATAAATATATCTATAAGAGGAGGCAAACGCGGAGGACTATATTAAAAGCCCCCTATATATTTATAATAATAAGAGTAGCTACTTTACCTTAGTTAAGGGCGTTTTTAATATTATAAATAAGGTAGCTAATAATATTAGTAAATAACTATATAAGTAAGGCGCTAGTATATTATAAGGAGATTACGCTATATTAGATATATTTTTAAGTAATATATTAGGCGAGGAGTTATTTAAGCCCTTTACCTAAGTAAGATAAAAGCGTAATAAAGCGCTAGCTTTTAATTATACTAATATCTTACCTAAGCTTAAAAAGAAAAGTAACTTATATTTTCTTAAAAGGTAAGAGGTAATATTTTAAAGTTAGGTAGCTTTAATATAACGCCGTAATAGCTATTATAATATAAGTTTAGGCGGCTTTTAGTATCTTAATTATAATACCGTTAACGCTTAAGGTTATATTTTCTAAGCTATAAACCGCTTTTATAATCTTTACTTATATAAGGTTATTATCTTAAGGGATTAGTTATATTAAGTAAGTATTATTAACTTAGTAATAGTTATTATTCTAAGAGAACCTTTTAAGAAGATACTTTCGGAGGGTTATAGCCTTTTTAGTAAGCTTAATAATAAGTATATTATTAACTTATAAGGGGGGCGGGGCGAACTATAAGCGCCTCTTATACTAGCTAAATATTTTATAGATATTTTTATCTAATAAGGCCTTAGTAATAATATCCTTATAATATTCCCTCTTAGCTTAACGGATTTCCCTTTTTAGGGCTTTCTAGGCTTCGAGTACGCGGGTAGTTTAGGGGCCTTAGCGGCGGGCTTATTATATAGCTATCGCCTTCTTAATATATTCGGGTATTTACTACGTAGTACGCTTAGAGTCTAGCTTAGCTAGCCTATAAGTAAACTTTACTACTTATTTAAAAAGCGAGATAAGAGCTTCTACTAGCTTATCTAAGTTACCTATTATAGCCGTAATAAAGGGGAGGGTAAGAATACTTACTTTTACTTATAAGGCAAAGTTAGCGATATCCTTAGGTAGGTTTTAGAAGATATATCGTAAAGGCGGGGGGTTACTAAAAGGAAAGCCTTTTAGTATAGTAACGATAGTTTTATAATTAAAGCTTATATAAAGGGAATAAGCGATTATACTAAAAGTAAAAGGGACGTTTATAAAGATAAGGTTTAGGATATTCTCGTAATTATATATTAGCTAGCTTAGTTTATTTAGGATAGCAAGCTCGTATTAGTAAGCGTATTTAGCTAAAGCTATAGCGCTAGCGTCTTATTCCTTTTAGGGGAGGTGCAGTTACTATATATAATACTTAAGGTTAAAGTTTCTAGTAATTATAATATATTTATATAGCTATTAGTTAAGGAGGATTTATAAGGTTTATAATTAATAGATATATAGTTAAATATAAACGTTAAGGAAGGTAGTCTTGCTAACTTAAACCTAAATTAAGTCCTTATAGCTACTCTTATAAATAATAAGTTTAAGCTATAAGTAAGCTTAATACCCTTTCCTTTAATAGATATATATTAGGACCCGGGGCTTCTTAGCCTTATTAGTTTATAACGCTATAAGAGTAAAGTAATTAAATCTAACGTAAAACTTAGTTTAATATTAAGAGGGTAAGTTATTACTATAAAAAGGCTTCTATAAAAAAATTATATTTATAATATTAGTAAAAGTAAATTATAAGGCGGTATTATATATAGCGCTATTTTTAGCTATATTAGCTTAGAATACTTTTAGGTAATCCTTATTACCTATTTATTAATAGTATACTTAAGTTATTAAGAATAAGTAGCATAGTAAATAATACGGTTTTTCTTACTTTTAAGTAAAGGGGTTATAGTAGCTTTTTCCTTAGCGGCTTTATCCGCTATTTTAACTTCTATTAAGTTAGCGTCGAGGTTATTATTAGTAAAGCTAGGTATTAGAGGCAGCGGTACTAAAGTTTCTAAGAATCTTTTAGCGGTTATAAGTTAGGCGGGGGGGGGAGAGGGTAAGTTTATTAAGCTAGCTAAGTTATCTTTAAAGCCGGAGCTAGAGGTAAGCTTATTATAGTTAGGCCCGGAGACCTCTTTATTAGTAGCGATCTTTATTATATCGATATAAGTCCTCGTAAAGGGCGAGGTAAGGTTATAAGCTTACTAAGCTTATTAAGCTTATTAGCTAAAAGGCGCGCTATTATCTAATAAGTTAGTCGCTAGGCCTCGGAGGGTAAGGAACGCGGCGAGGCTAGTTTTATAGATTTACTTCCGCTAAGCTTAAGTAAGGCGGCTAAGGGCCTTATTTTTCTAGATAGGTCTTGCTAAGTACTTATTATATATAGAGATATAAGCTTTAAGGTAGTTAGTATATTACGCTAGCTTATTATACTTACTATATTCTTTCTTTCTATATATCTTATAATAAGCTAGTTAGATATAAGGTTTAGCTTTATATTAGTTAAAATATTTAGTATATTAGGTAAGCGGGGAGGTTTTAATAATCTTATAAGCTAAGCTATTAATATTAAAAAGCTAAAAAAGCTTAACTTTAAAGGGGAATAAAATAATCTAAATAGCTATAGATAGCTTATCTTAAAGGTCCTAGTTATTTAATAAGCGGTAGCTTATAAGCTTAATAATTATTTATACCTTAGCCTCGCTACTAATAAGTTTAGCTATTAGGATAAAGGTCTTATTTATAAAGCTATAAAAGTTTATCGGGATATTAAGGATAGTGTAAGTAGCTTATTTCTTAGAAATATTTACTTTATTATAGTTAATAGCGGCGTAAATCTTTACTACGTTTATAATAGTAAGCTTCTAAGCGTTAAGGTTAGTAATAGTAACTAAGAACCTTATCTTAATAGCTTTTATAAAGGGGAAGTCGGTAACCGGTCAGCTAATAGCGTTAGCTATAGCTTTCTAGATAGTAAAAGGGGGGGTTTAGCGTTATATAATAGAGGAGTTAAAGCGAAGGAAAACCCTAAAGTCTAGCTTTACTTATTATACCTTTACCTTTATTATAGTAATAATAGTAAAAGCTATAACTTTATTTATCTTAGCTTTCTTCTTATTAGAATATATATATCGCTAGCTACTTAAGAATATAATACGCGTTAAATACGCGTAGTATATGTCGTAAAGATAACTATCTCTATATAAATAAAATAGGAGGTTAGGGATATATATAAAGAGGAGTTAAACTTAAGATAACACCGATCTAAGACTAATATAATATTAATATAATATACGAAGTTAATATAGGAGGAGGATAGGGAGGTAGTTAGTAGGAGGAGGAACGTATATATAATATATTTACTTTTCTATATTTTTTAAAAGAAAGATAAGTTATAAGTAAAGTTATTATTTAATCTTTTATAACTTTATTAGCTAAAATATATTATATAGTAAATATAATATTCTTATACGCTATATAATTTAAATAAGTTACTTAAACTTTATTACTTAAGTTAATATAATATATATATTTTAAGTTTAATTTATTAATATCTCTATTATAAGAAATTTATAATATAATTTTAGCTATTTATTTAGCTTAAAAAGAATACTTAACTAATACTAATTAATAGTAAAGCTAAGTTATATTATAAATTTAATTACTTTTTATTATTTAAAACTTAGTTAATTAATATAAGCTAAAATACTAGCTTTATTATTATTTAACTTTAATTTAAATTAGAAATAAAAAAGTAATTTAAATAGTAAATATTTATTAAAATATTAACTTTTAGGAAATTATAATTATTATTTTAATAATATATAAATATATTTTAACTAATATTTAGTTAATAACTTAATAATTTAAATATCTTAATACTTAGCGATAACTTATTATAAATTAATATTATTTATTTTTTCTTTTCTTTATTTTTAGTTTAGGATTTTTAGGAATTTACTTTAATTTTAACTTAAAGTTTTATTAACCTTAGATTAATTTTAATAATTACTTCGTAATTATTATTTACTAAGCTTTTATAAGTTTAGTATTAGAAGTTTTTTATAATTAAGTTAATTTAGTAATATATAAGAGATAAAAATAATAAAAGATAAAAATAATAAGAAAAGAAAAAAGTAAAATTTTTAAAATTAAAATCCCTTACTTTTACTCCTAATATAGATATTTAAGAGGGTATAACGCGTAACGATCGCGTAAAGCTAGCTAAGTAATATTACTATATTAGTAATATTAATTAAATATTAACTTAAATATAAATAAAAATTAGATTATTATTAGACTTATTTTAATATACTAATTTTTATATAAAGGTATATTATCGCTTATAAATATAGTAAAAGCTTATATAAAAGTAATAATAGCTAGGATAATTTATTAAGTTAGTATTAATTTATATAAAATTAAATTTTAATAAGCTATATATATATTATTATATTAAATATTTTTTTTAATATATTAATAATAAGCGGTTATTAGCTAAAATACTTATTTCTAATAAGCGTTAATAGCTAGCTTTTATTTATTTATATAGCTAATATAATTTTAATATAAAAGTACCTTTTTAATATTACTACGCTAAATAATATCGCGCCGCGCTTAAGATAATAGCGTAAGTAGCGGCGGAGATATAAAAAAATTACGCTTAGTAAGTTATACTTAATAAAGCGTAATAAGCGTCGCCGCTAATATAAGCGATAATATTCGTAAGTATAAGCGAAAAGTAATTATAAATATTATAAAAGGAGCTTATAAGGGGCGCGTAAAAGAAATAGGAGTAGGATACGCGTAATATATATTTAAAGCTAAATTTAGAATATATTAAATACTAAGTTAATCTTAACTTATAGCTAACTTAAATTAGAGCTAGAATTAATATACTTTTACGCTACTAGTAAATTAAAGCCTTAAAAGTATTATTATTATTAATATTATTTTTAGATTTAAAACTTAAAATAATAATCTAATAATTATACGGAATAGTAAATATATAAGAGGGCGGTTCTAATATATAATAAATCTTAAGTTAAAGTTAGTAAAAGCTTATTATAATATTAACTTAAAATTAACTTAAACTTATATTCTTATATATAATAATAATAATAATAATAATAAAAAGAAAAGAAAAAGAATAAGGAGCTTAAGCGTAAAGTAATTTATAAATAAGGTACTAAGTTACTAATTTACCTTATTAAATAAAGTATATATTTACCCCTCTTATAAGTAATATATTAATATATATTAACCCCTTTTATAGATATGAAAAGTATATACCTCCTAGGTATAAATACCCCCCCCCCCCTTTTAAATTTTTTTTTTCCTTCCCTTTTTATAATTACCTTAGTTTTTCTTATCTATTTTTCGTAGATAACTTAGCGAAAATTTACTAAGTATCGCGTTTTTTATTTAATATATTATATTATATTTATTCTTTATTTCTCTAATTTTTAAATTAGAAAAAAATATTATTAAGGGATTATAATATTTTTAAGGTTAAGAATTACGCCGCCCTAAAAATATCGTAATATAAAAACTATAATAACTTAGCGAAATTATAAATATTACGATATAGGAACGCTTAGTATTATAAGAAAGAGATAATTTTCGCTAGCTATAAAAGTTTATTAGTTAATAAGGGAGATTTCCCCTTACGCGGCTAATATTTACTAAGGGTCTCTAAAATAAAATACCCTAATAATATTCTTATAGCTAGCTTATATTATATTTAAGAGAATTACTTACTAATCCCTTAGTTTAAAAGTAACTAAGCTAAAAAATTAACTTATAATAATAGCTAATAATATATAATATTAGGTTTTATATTAATAATAATATATAGCGTTAAGTTTATTATTTAAACTTTATTTATTATTTATAAAATATAAATAATAAGGAAACGTAATATATAGCTTAATATATATTATTTTAGGAAATTATATTAAAATTATTAAAAAGTATATTAAATATTAGTATAATATTAACTTAAGTTTATCTATAAATTAGTAAAATAAAAGTATCTATTAATTCTAAATTATATAAGTTTTTAAAAATAAAAAAATAATTTAATTTATAAAAGCTATTAAAAGAACCTAATTATACTTAGATTACTTACTTAATAAATTTATATTCCTAATTATAAAAAGAAAAGCTATTAATATTAAAATATATATATTACTAGCTATTTAGGAATATAATATATATTAAATATATATAATATATATTATAAAAATAACTATCTTTATATAAATAAAATAAGAAGTTAGGGATATATATAAAAAGAAGTTAAACTTAAGATAATATTAATTTAAGATTAGTATAATATTAATATAATATATAAAGTTAATATAGGAGAAGGATAAGGAGGTAGTTAGTAAGAGGAGGAATATATATATAATATACTTACTTTTCTATACTTTTTAAAAAAAAGATAAATTATAAGTAAAGTTATTATTTAATCTTTTATAATTTTATTAGCTAAAGTATATTATATAATAGATATAATATTCCTATATGCTATATAATTTAAATAAGTTACCTAAACCTTATTATTTAAGTTAATATAATATATATATTCTAAGTTTAATCTATTAATATCTTTATTACGAGAAGTTTATAATATAACTCTAGCTACTTATTTAGCTTAGGAAGGATGCCTAACTAATACTTCTAAAGCTATAAAGGTAAGGCTAGCAGGCTAGAAATAATATTAGCTTAAGATAGGAGGGCGTTTATAATATTATCTCGCTTATAAGTAAAGGTATTAAGCTATTAATTAATATCGTAATTATATATAATATATAGCGCGTTAAAGCTTATAGCTTATTAAAGCGTATTCTTAATAATATTAGCGAGGAAGCTAGTATAGGCCTTAGCGTATCCTTTAGAGAAAAGGGAGATAGCGTTATTAAGGGTAATAATAATAGCTTATATAATATTCTCTTTAGTAATATACTTCTAATAAAGCTTCGTAAAAGCTAGCGTAAGATTAGTAATATATATAAAGGTTACGAGATTAGTAGCGTACGAGATTTTCCTAAGGCCTTAATTATCCTTTTTAGAGGTCCTCTTCGTAGCTTTTATCTTATAAGGGGTAACTAGAATTATTTTAGCGTTATAGGCTATAGCGGCTAATATCGCGGGCGATATTATCATAGTCGTGCGGGATACGATTTAAGCTTATAACGGTATCGCGATTATCGTGGAAAAGTAAGGCCGAAGCTAGAAATCGGGCGTTAATAGAGTTTTAGTAGCAATCCCCGCTACGTACTAATAGCGGGGCGAAAAACGGGATTATGTACAGTGGCCTGTAAAAAGTTCCGACCAATTGCAAAAATTTACCTACCCTAAACTAAGCAAAGATTACTATTATATTTATATAAGCCTATATAAAGTAGAAAAGAAAAAGAAAAAATATTAGCTATATAAAATAATAGCTTTTTTATAAGTTTATAATTTTTTAATATTTTATAACTTTAAACTTATCTTATAATAATTCTTTTAAATAAATAT
>PDHQ01000109.1:0-107270 GCA_003339415.1 Ophiocordyceps camponoti-saundersi (nom. inval.)
AATAATAATAATAATAATAATAATAATAATAATAATAATAATAATAATAATAATAATAATAATAATAATAATAATAATAATAATAATAATAATAATAATAATAATAATAATAATAATAATAATAATAATAATAATAATAATAATAGTAAAAATAATAATAATAGTAATAATAATAATAATAATAGTAATAATAAAATAACTAAATATAAGGCTAAGAAAAATAAAAAAAAATAAAATTTTACTTAGTAAAAGAAAATAATATAACTAGCTTAAAAAGAAAAAAAAAGAAAGAAAAAAATTCTTCTATATAAGAGGTATCTTAACTTATATCTTTATATATATATACTATAACTAAAATATTTTTTTCCTTAAGTAGTAAAATATATAAAGGATTTAAGCTATGCTAAAATAGTTAAGTTATATAAAAGTGCTTAGTTAAGTTTATATATATAATAAGCGCGGGGTATATATAAGTATATATAATTAGTTAGCGCTGCACGCGGGACAGGCGCGGGCTATATATAAACTATAACTTTAAATATATATACTATATATATTTTAAAACCTTTTAAGTTATTTTATATTAATTAAGTTACTTTTTAATAAAAGTAATAAAGTATAATACTTTAATAATAAAAATAAGATTACTAAGTAATAACTATTTTTATTTTTATAAAAAGTTAAGTTTTTATAATTAAAAGTAATTAATAATAATATATAAAAAACTAAGAAAAAAATTTTATATAAAAGTTTTATAAGAAGAAATACTAGCTTAAGTTTAATATCTTATAATAAGTTTTTATTATTATAATATAAAGTTAAGTTTCTCCCTTATTAAGTATTTTTTATATAAGCTATATTCTCTTAATTAATTAATAAAGAATATTTTATATTATTTTATATAAGAATTTTTATTATATAAAAGTAGGAATTATATAAGTTTAATTAGCTTAATATTATATATATTTTTATTATAATATTAAAGTCTAAGTTAAATATCTTATAAATTTTATTTTATTTTTCTTTAAGTTTTATATAATAAAAGTAATATAATTATATAAGACTTATAAAGATACTTAAAAAATAATATAATTTATAAAAATAATAAATATTAGTTTTTTATATATTTTATATATAATATAAAGGTATAGCTACTTATTTTATTATACTAAAAAAAGTAACTAAAAAAGTACTTTAACTTCTTAGTTATTTTTTAAAGTCCTTATTATTTTATAAAAACCTCGCTATATTAGCTTAGTAGCTATTACTTAAGGGGCTATTAAGGTAGAAGTACTTTTTAATATAAGCTAGTATAAAGAGATATTTATTTTTTATAGCTAGTAAGTAGTATATATACTATTAAAGCTTATAAAAAACTAAACTTTATTATCTTTATAAGTTATATAATATTTGTTTTTTATAATATTTATATTTTAATAATATAAAATAAAAAGCTTAGCCTTATTATATAAAATATTATATAGTTAGCTGAAGTAGTTTTAATTTTATTACTAACTTTTATTAAATATTATAACTTTCTCTAAAATAATAAGGCTATTATAAATAGGTTATATAAGAGGTAGTATAAAGACTAGACTTTTTAAAACTATAATAAATACTATTAAGAGCTAAAAAAGGTTTTAGTAGCTATATTTTTATATCTTTATATAAGGTTATATAAGCCTAAGTCTTAATTAATAGAATTATCTTTTAAGAGGGTATTAAAGTAAGAGTTACTAAGGTTAAAAGGGTTATATAATTATAATTATATAGGCCTTAAATTATAAAGAGGAATTCCTTAATAAAAATACTATCTTATTATATAATAACTCCCTGTTTTTTTAAAAAGCTAAAGGAAGGCTTTAAGAAATAAATAAGAAACTAAAAAGGGGAGTTATAAGATTAGAAGGATTTTATATAAAAAGTCCTTATAACTTAGGTAAGCTATATAGTAATATAAGGCTATAAGAATAATATAAAGTTATAAGATATTATAAAATATTATAATAAATATTAGTTATTTAGTATTTCTTATATATAATTTATATTACTTATTAAATTAATCTTTAGTAAAAAGCTTTAAAAATTAAGAAAAGTTTTTATAAAATCTTATAAATAAATATTTTAAGCTTACTTTATAAAATTAAAAAAGGGCCTTTTTATATATAAGAAAAGAAAAACTTAAATATAATTACCTAATAGCTATATATTAATTATATTATATTATAAATAATAATATTTTAGCTTTAAAATACTTAACTAATTTATTAATAAAATAATACTTTTATTTATATATTAAAATTAATATATAAGGTATTATAGCTAAGATATATTAAGTAAATAATAATATTAGTATTATAAATAAAGATTTTAAGCTAAGGAGAAAAGAAGAAAAAAGAGGAAAAACTCTTATAAGCAAAATCTTAGTAAAATATATAAGAGTATATGCTAGTAAAGTTAAGAGAGGATATAGGGAAATCCGGGTAAAGAAGCGGTTATATTTCCTAGTAATATCCCCTAAGGTCCTTTCCGGGTAATTTTATAATAAGGTTTCTAGGGGTTATATAAATATAGTTAGAAATCCTTAAAAATTACCGTAAAATATTTAAGGGATATCCCTATAAAAGCTAGCGCGTAATACTACCCCCTAATAAAGGCTTTAATATACTTATTAAAGCTAATAATATTTAAAATAAAGCTATTCGCTAAGAGAAATTATAAAATTATTAAATAAGCTATCTAATATTAGTATTATAAGGGTCCTAAAAAAAGTATATTATTACGATACCTTTTATATTACTATATAAAAAAAATAGCTATATAAATACTTATTTAAATATATAAAATATTAATTAAGGAATATATAAAGTAAGGAGTAATATTATAAGATTAGAAAAATCCTATATAAAAAGTCTTACTAACTTAGGTAAGCTATATAAAGTATAAGGCTATAAGGATAATATAAGGCTATTAAAGTATTATAAAATATTTTAACACTTATAATATTTTCTTTATAATATACTATATAGCTTCCTTAGTAAGTATGCAGCGTTACTAGCTATTAGTAATAATTATATAGTTAAAAATCGACTTATAGCGCGGGCTGCTATAAATTATAAGGTATCGTATATAGTCTCCTTATATAGGGAAATATTTATATAGCGAGAGAGAAAGGTTACTCTTAAAAAGAGTAAGGTATTAGCTTCGTACGCTTAAAAGGGTTATTATCGTAATACTTAAGAGGTTTATATAGAGTAATATTCCTAGCTATAGCTGAAGGTATAAGAGAGAGAAAGTGCGAAAAAGGGCGCTAGTTAGTAGAAATTTTCAAGCTACTATTTATAGCTAGTAGGCCCTGCTAATTATAAGAAGCCTCTTTCTTTCTATTTTATATAAAAAAAATTCTTCCCTTCTTTATCTTTTATAATAATAGTACCTTTATTATTATTATAACTATTACTCTTATTAGCCGTAGCTATAGCCGCTATCTTATTATATAATAACGAAGAAAAAGAAGAATAAAAAGAAAAATATAAAAAAGAAAAAGAAGAAGATTTTATATAACGATTATATTTATTAATATAATACTCGGACGCTTACCTTTTTTAAATAATATCGTAACTATTACCCTTAGCACTAATAAGGAGGTATATGCTAAGTTTCTCTAAGCTGCTATTAGCGTATATATCCCCTTTATATAAGATATTTTCTAAGTATTTACTAATTATATAATAAGCTAAGGAATGCCGCTACCTTATAAGTATATTATACGATATTACTTTATATTTACGCTTTAGGGAAATTACTATTAAATTAATTATAAAGGTTATACGCTATTATAGCTATTTTTATATAATAATAATCTAAGCTACTAGTCGTTTTCTAATATAAGGCCCTTATAGTTATTATTACTTGCGTTATAATAGCGCTTTATTCTTAAGCTGCTAACGCTTTTATAATTATTAAGAGGGGGGCTATAAGCTATATATTTAAGATTCGAAGAGGCGTTATTACGACTACTATTATATAAAGGATAAAGAAGATAAGAATAATAATAAAAGTAAGCATAAAGATAATAAGGATAACGAAGATAAAAAATAATAATAATAAAGGAGGTAAGGAGGAGGGGGAGGAGGATAATAACGATAATAATAATAAGTTAGATAACGATTTAGACAAAGAGGATAATAAAGATAATAATAATAATAAGGATAATAATAATTAACCCCTTATATTATTAGCGGTTTGCTCTTGCTATTACGAGGCGATATAAAGTAAAGAGCGGCGGCTATTTTTTTCTTTTTATATAGCGTTAAATTTATAAGCTTAAGGGGCGGCGGCGGCGCAAGTCTTTTAATAATTACTTTTATCTTAATTCTAATTTTATTTATTATAACTAGTTATATAAGGGCGTTATTCGGGCTTTTCTTTATTATAATATTTATTAAGTTATCTTTATTATTAATTTAAAATATATCGGTAATTTTCTTTTTTTATATAATTTATATAAAGCTATAATATCGATTATAAGCCTCTTTTTCTTTATATTACTAAGCTTAACTAAGTAGTTATAAAAGGAGTATAAGTTTATATAAAATATAAAAGGGATATTTAATAATAAGAGGCTTTATATAATTTTTTAAAATATAATATTAAGGGCGATTCTATTATTAATTCTTTATATAATATTATTTAACTTATATATAAGTATATTACGCGTTACTCTTTAATATTTTATTAAGGACTAATATATAATATTATTATAAATTAAAATTTTATTCTTTATATAAGCTACCTCTTTACTTAATATAATTATAAATCTTATCTATAAAAATAAGTTTTTATTATTTATAAATAAGTTATTAGTAAAAATCCAAAGCTTTATATAGTAAAAGTTAAGGGGGATAAAATATAGTCCTTAGTTAGCGTTTTTAATTTATTATTATATACGGGCGTTTAAAGCGTTATAGTCTTCCTTTATTAATTTTTAAACTTAAGTAATAGCTAAGAGGTTATACGCTACCTTAAGCTAGGAGATTAATAAAATATACGCTTCTTATATATATTATAAAAATACGCTTACGGGGCGTTTTCTCTAGCTAGGTTAATAACTTATAATACCTTAGCTTAGCTTTTTTATATAAAGAGAATACTATCGCTTTTAAAGGAAATTTATCCGCTATTAAATTTAATTACGTCTTATATAAGAGGCGTATCTTTAGCTTTATATAAAAGTTTTACTACTTAAGGGACTTTTTCTTAAGGTTTAAAAAGGTAAGCGAAATAAAAAAAAGCGTATTATTTATTTATATTCTTATAAGGCTAAAAGAATCCGGGCTAAAAAGTATAAAAAGAAGGTATAAGTTATATATTAAAATTATTATTTTTAAGTTTTTATAGTAATACTTATAATATATTTTAAACTAATAAATACTTAATTTTATAATATTATAAAACGGGCGATAAATATATAAAATAATACTTTTCGGAAAATAGTTTTCTAATTCCTTTAGTAATTATACGAAAATTAGCCTTATTAAGCAGTTACGGAATTATATATATAATTAGGTAATATCTTAAAGCTTAATATATATATTATATAACTATATAAAAGAAAAGCTTAAAGCGAGAATTAATCTTTAGCTTATTTATAAGATTATAAAAAATTAAGTAAGTATAATAGCTTTATTAATATTAATATAGCTTTATATAATAAGTTATAATTTCTTATATAGCTTTATAATTTTATTTTTAATTTCTTATATAAGCTTTATATAAAAAATATATAGCTTTTTATATTTAGCTAGGTTATATTATATAAAAGTAAAAATATCCTTAATAGTAAAATTATTAATTTTAGCGCTGTTTAATTCCTTAAATATAAGACTATTATAAGGCTCCTTAATAGTCTTAAAATAACCTTTTATAATAACGGGATAGGACCCGTTATTTAATATTCCGCTTGCTATAATATATTTATTACTAAGGAGATAATAATAGCGCCCGCGGCGGCTAAGGCCGGGGCCTAAGGAACGGGCGATACTCCTATAATTATATATAGGGGGTTACGGGGACTAAGTTAGTCCTTATAATATCCTTAATTTAGTTAAGGTAATATAATAATAATATTAAGATAAAGAAAGCGATAAACTAAGTATAATACTTTAGTAATTATAATATAAAAAATATATATAGTAAGCTTATTATAATAATATTAGCTATAGCGTTTTCTAAAATATAAAATATTATAATAGCTCTTAAAGTTAAACTTTATAAAAAATATATAATTACTTTAAACTAGACCGAGACCTAACTTTTACCTAAGATTATTAAGTTAATTAAGAAAATAGTTACTAAAGCTATATAGAAAGCCCCCCTATTAACGGCCGGTCTTAATACTAATTAGGCTCGCCTAATATAAGCGTTTATAGCTACTAATAAATATATAATAGTTAAACTTATTCTAAGCCGCTCTAATAAAAAAGTTACTATATTTATAAAAGATATTATAATTAATATAAATACTTTATAACTAACCTTATAAAAGATCGTATAAGCTATAAATATAGCCTTAAAATATAAATCCGTATTAGTAATATAATAGCTTTTTAATAAGAATATTATAATTATATTTTATCTAAAGTATAAAAGGCGAGTAGACTTAGTTAAGTAAATCCTTATTATTTTTAAAAAGGGAGCGGTTTATAATTAGAGAACCTATTTAATTATAGTAAAAAGAGTACGTATAGAGGCCGCTTATAATAACTAAGATATACTTATATAATAAATTAAAAAAGTTAATAAGGTTAAAATTACCTAAGTCTAAGCTCTCTAGCTTTATAATAAAGGAGCTATATATATATACTTAATATTAAAAGTTATTAATATAATAAATATTAATAAATTTATATAAAATAAACTTATAATAAATATAGAAATCTCCTAAGTTAAGGTTTATAATAACGCGGTATAGCTTTAATAATATTATTAATATTACTAATTTAAATATATAGCGAAATATTACCGTAAATAACTATATTATAACTTTTACGTAGCTATAGCGTATTTAGAAAAGGAGGGCGTATACTTAGCCTTAGCTAAAAATAGAACTAAAAGCTATATTTTTTATAAAAAATACTACGCCTTATAGTTCTAAGACTATCTTACTTTAAAGGCGTATTAAAACTAAGTATATAATAACTACGCTTATTATTTATATAAGTTTTAAAATTACTTATAGCTAACTTAATTTTAATCTAATAATAGCTTTATTAAGGTTTAGTTCTAAAAGCGATCTCTCCCGCTCTTATCGTAATTATAAGCTATAATTTAATTAAATATAAATAAGGACTTTAATCTAGTATTAAAAAAGGGCCGCGGTAAGATTAATATTACTCCTAGTACTTAAGGAGGATAAGGAGCTAGTAAGGGATAAGGAGCCCCCTTATTTACCTTAATATAATTATAAACTTTTACCTAATCCGCTTTTAATAAAAATTAAAACTCTTTTTTAAAATATATAAAAGCGTAATTATCTTATATATATAGCGCTTTGTAGCCTAATTAGCTATAATTTTATTTATATATAGGAACTATAATATAACTAATTTAGTTACTTACCGCTCTTAAGTATCTTATTATATAAACTTATAAATTCTAATAGCTAAGTGATTTTTTATATTTATAAATAATTAAACCTTTCTTTTTAAACCCCTCTTACCGCCCCTAATATAATATTTATTCTTTTCTATACCTCGCCCTTCTTATAAATTATATTTATTTACTTACTCTTATTAATAATTAAGTTAAGTTTTTTTTTCTAAAAGGATATTATTTACCTTAACTTTAGCCTAATAGCTACCCTCTTATATAGCGACTTTAACCTCTATTACCCCTCTTAGGATTATTATAAATAGTCCTCCTTTAAAATATTAAACTTTCTTAAGCTAGCGATTAGCCTCTAACTTAAATTTTTTACGCTTTTAGGTAAAGTTACTTAGGAAATATATAATAAGCGAACTAAAACTATTAACTTAGCTTAAGTTACGCCCGATTACTAAGCGATATACTTAGGGAATAACTTTAACCTTATTAGCTTTAATTATATTTTATAAATTATTTTTATTAATATTAATCTTTACCTTAATATAACTCTAATTAAAATATAGCGCTTTTTTTACTTAGATATTTTTATAGCTAAGGTATAAAATTAACTTAAATTAAACTTATATATTATTATAATACTTAAAAAGCTTCAAAATATAGTTACCTTATTTTATAACTAGCTAAAAATAATAATAGAAATAATAATATTAGTATACGTTTAAACTTACTTTATAGCGTAAAATTAGTAAAACCGGGTAATAGCTATTATTATAATAGTTATAAAAAAAGCTTAGCGCTATTAGCGTGCTAATTTTACTAACTCTTATTAGTAAGATTATTAAGAAATAATAAAGGTATAAAAGTTAATAATTAGCGCGGCACGCTATAGCGCTTAGTATAATTTTATTAATAGTATCTTTACGAAATCGTTAATTTTTTAGATTTTAAAATATTAAGCTTAGCTATAAAGCTAGGCCGCGCTTAAGCTAGTATATATCCTTATATTTTAAAAATACTTAGAATTAATATTAATAATTACTTTCTCTAATAAGGTAACTTTACTTAGCTAATACTTTTTCTTAGCTTTTACTAATTCGGCCCCTTTATTTACTTTAAATAATCCCTTCCCTCTCTTTTATATTAAGCGTATTATTATTATTAAAAATATTTACTTTACCCTTTTCTTAATTACTTTTTAAAAATTAGCTAGCTTTAATAAGATTTTAATTAAGTTTCTAAAAAGATATAAACCCTCCTTTATTTAGGTTTTCTAAAAAATCTTCTAAAGCTATATTAATAATAATTATTTCCTATTATAATTTAAAATTTCTAATATTATAATTATCTAGAAAGTAAATAAACTACTAGCTATATATTATACCCTAAATAAATATAAGCTAATTTTACTCCTTAATATAATAAGGAAAGTTTTAAAAATAAATATAGCTAAGAAAATTATATTAGTAATAGAGGAGGCCCGGATCCTCCCTAATAGCTAAATAAGTAATAGATTATAGCGCTTTATTAATATAGCGGTCCTTATACTTACTAAAATAATTAAGATAATTTAAAACTAAAGCGGCACCGCCTCGCTCCTCTTATTAAACTTTACTAAAGTTTTTAACTATATTTTTTATAATAAGTTAATTATTATTATAAATTACCTAAGCTTCTTTAAATAAATTATAGCGTTTATTTAATTATACTTTATAAACTATACCTTAAAACTTAAATTTAATTATAAACTTAGTAATATTTTCTTAATTTAGTAAAGGGTCCCCTAAAAGTCTTTTATTTTACCGGTCCTCTTTCTCTTATATATATCCTTATTATATTAACGCTTAAACTTAATATTAAGTCTCTTTATAATAAAGTTTATAATTAATATTAATATCTTTAATATTAAATATAATAAGGCTTAGGTATTACTTTAACTTAAGCGTATATAGCGAATTTATAAATAATAAGCTTTAGAATATAAAATAACTTTTTAACTAGCTTAAAGTAAGTTAATATATTTTATAAAAATAAGGATAGCGGATATAACTAAGCTTTAGCTTAAAGCTATAATAATATAACTAATATAAGAGGCGCGACTTTTAAAAGTCTAGTTATATTATTAGCTATATTAAAAATCTTACCTTTTAAAACTTATTACTAAGCTTAAGCGCTAATACCTAGCCTTTACTAAAATTATAGCGTTAATATAAGGCTATATTTTATTAAGGGTAAGGGAAATTTATATTAAAGCTATTAGATTATCTATTATATTCGATATAACCTAATTCGCCTTATTTATATAGCTAGGGGGGATATTATATAGCCTTATTATAAAAGCCCTAGCTATAAAATAATCTAAATACCTCTAAGTTATTACCTAAGCTTATAAAGCTACCCTTATCTATTATATTAAAGCTAAGGTTTTTATCTTACCTCTTAACCTTTATCTTACTTATTATATAGTTTATACTTATTATTATTTATAATATATTAAAATAGTAAACCTTATCTATATTATAGTAAAGAAGGCGGCTTAGTAAGTATACTATAAATATAGAGGACGCCCTTATTAAAAGAGATACTAAGTATTATAAAACTTAGAGAAATTCTATATAATATAAACTAGCCCTAAGCTAATAGTAAAATATAAGCGATATAATTTCGATATTTAACTCCGTGATAAATAGCTTCTTTATTAATACTTTAAGGAGGGAAAGTTAAAGAAATATAAATAATTATATAGCTATTTTATAAATTAGCTATTATAACTTAAAGCTAGCTCCGCTTTTCGTATATATAAAAGATTTCCTAAGTTTATTAATATAATATTTATATAGCTTAGGATTAGATATATTAAACTTAATTTATTTCTCTAAGCTTATAAGGTACTTAAGGTAATATTAAGGTAATACCCTTATAATAGCGGCGATAAAATAATCCCTTATATTTTTATTAATTATACTCTTATTTATAAAAATAAGCCCTTTTTAATATTAACCAGTATCTAATATAAGATTAGCGAGACTTTACTAAGGCGCTTAATAACTTATAATTTATAATATAATTTATATATTAGTTCTTTTTATTAAAGAGGCTTTACTAGTTTAACCTTATATTATTACCTTATAAGGAAAAGGAGAACGGAGATACTAACCTTAGCGCGAACACGTAATAGTTACTATATAATAATATACTTATATTTTTTACTTTACTAACCGCTTACTTAGCTCCGAGTTTTATTTACCTTAACTATATATAAAAAATTAATTTAACCGCGTAAAGCGCGGGAATATTTATAATTATTATAGCTATAGCTATAGCTATAGCTATATCTATATCTTTACTTATATTTATAACTTAAAGTAAAAATTACTAGCTTTTATTATTTCTTACTAAATATAATATAATTATTAGCTAGCGTTATAAGATTTTTATTATTAGAGTACTTATTAATAAAACTATTTTAAATAAAATTAAAAATTTTCTTATAAAAAGGCAGCTTAGTAGCGCTATAAGCGCTTATAGCGCTCTTAATAATAGTAAGAGCTTCCTTTATAATAAAAGTAAGAGTAATATTAAGTATAATAAACTTATTAGCTTCTAACTTTAACTTAAACTTAATAAGTATTAAAGTAAAAAAAGTTCTAGTTATAAATAAAAAAGTAATAAAGATAGGAGGGCGGTTATAAGGCGAAAAAGTCCCTTATAAAGCTACCTTATTCTTAGCTATATAGCGAATATACTATAACTTATCTATTACCTAATTATAAAAGTTAATTAACTATATATAAAAAATACGCTACTTTTAGGTTTAAGCTATAATAGCTATAATAAGTTAGTTAATATAAGTTAGACTTTTAATTATTTTAATAATAGGATTTTTGCTAAAAGTAGGAGGTAGTAAGCTTTAAAGCGGTACGCGGCTAGCGGCCGCCTAAATAACTTAATTAGCGTAGGAGCTATTATAACGTATAATAGCGTAAGTTTCCTTAACGCGCTAAATAGTATTTTTCTATTATTTTTATTAATATAAGACTTACCTTAAACCCGCTATAATTTTAATTTTAACTTATTAACTAAAAATTATAATTAAAGCTTAGCTTATAAGCTACCTTAACTATAGCGCGAATAGCTTTTATTATAATAAGATCGGTAATTAGCTTATATTTAATATAATTATTCGCGTATTTTATATAAAATATACTAAGCTAATTTACTTTAATTATTAGTAAGTTTAGGCGTATACTAAGGCTAAATACTTACTACGCTATATTTAGTAAAGATTTTTAAAGCTTATAAGTATACTAATAAAACTAGCGTAAGATATATCGCGGGGGTAATCTCTTTTAATAAGTATTTTACTTCTAATATAAGTTAGCTATAAATAATATATATACTTATAAAAATTACTTATATAATTAATTTTATTAAAATTATTAATTTAATAATAGCTTACTTACGCTAGTAAAAATAACCCCCCTTTTTTTATATACTTTTAAGCCTTAAGTTACTAATTTATAAAAATAACTTCCTAATTAAAAAAGCTTCCTAATTAGGAAAGCTTTATAAAATAAGTATATACTTAAATATATATTATATATATAAGGGGTATATAGCTATATATTAAAAGGTTAAGAGGTATATATTAAGGCCTTAAAAGGGTATATATTAGCTTATATAAGTAATATATACTACTACTCTCCTTATCTTTCCTTATCTTATCTTTCTTTCCTTATATTATATAGTATTACTGTAGCTAATAGCTACTTCCTTTATACGCGTTACGTATCCTACCTAGCCCCGAGCCGGCCGCGGTCTTACCGCGCTGCGGGGGGTTTTACCTCTTACGGGAGGGTTTTTCCTACCCGATATATTATTAAGGTTCTAGCAACTCTTATAGCTACTAGCGTAATAATATAATAATAATAATAATTCCTTAAATAAGAGGCTAAGGGTTATAATAATATTATCTTAATAAAGTTATATAATAAGGGCGGTATTTTTTATCTCTTTCTTTAATAAGAAAATAAAAAAGATAAACGAATTTATTATATAGTTAATAAAATCCTTATATCTTTATAAGCTATAATATAAAATTTTAATAATAAACCTTTTTATATAAATATTAGCTTTTTTTATAAAAGCTTTATTAAATAAATAATATAGTTTAATTTATTTTATATAAAACTTTATAAAGCTACTAGGAAGTTTGATAAAAACTAACTACTTTTTAATTAAAATAATTTTATTTAATTTAATTTAGCTATAGCGCTTACGCTAAACTATAACTTAGAAATATAAGGAAAGTATTAAGTTTTTATATAAGCGCGGTTTATTTTATATAATAAGCGCGCAGCTAATATCTTTTTTTATATAAAGCTTATAAATTACCTTTATAGCTTTATAAATTATAATTACTTATATAGTAATATTAAGCGATAAAAGCAAAATATTATAAATCTAAGAGTACGCGTTAAAAATAAGAAATATAAGTAGAAAGCTATTAGGCCTTATTATATTATTTAAGTATCTTATAATAAGCTAAAAAATTATATTATTATTAGCTTAGTCTTAGAGGTTATTTTTAAGTATATTATATATAGATTAAAAGGGCACGTATAAGCGTTTAACTTTACTTATTACTTAGTATACTTTAAAAAGTATCACTTTATATAAAGAACTAATAATTTATACGGAGGAATAAAACTTATCCGAGGAGAAATTCGTACCTAAGTTTTATATAATTAAGTCTAGAAGGCCTTAGTAGAAAGTAATCTAATAATAGTAAAAGGCGTTTAAAGTATTTTAAGTAAAAAGAGATTATATAAAAATTATAGCTTAGAAAAATATAGCCTTATTAATAACGTAAAGAGTATTCTTATTATCTAATTATATAATATTTATAATAATTTTATAATTAAAAGAGATATTATTTTTAATTAAGAACTTAAATTACTATAGCGAGGAAATATACGCTTAATGTTAATAGTGGAATTTCTTTATTATATAAAGCGAAGCTTTAGAGATATTATTATAACTTATACTTTAAAGTATTATAAAAACGTTCTATATAAGGGTATTTAAAGCGATAATATAAATAATAAAGTTATACTTTTATAAAAAAAAGCAGCTTTACGTAAAAATATATAAAAGAATAAATATCCCTATTTTTATATAATAGGGATCGTTTAACTATCCCTATATATAATAATATTCTTAATATTATTAAAATATACCTCTAAGCGATTTATATTTTTAAGAGAAAAGAGGAATAGCGTAAAGGTTTTAAGAATATAATATTATATAATATTAAGGGGGCTATTAACGTTAATTATACTAATTAAGGTTATAGTAGCTAAGCTACTAAACTTAATTATAATAGTATTTAAGGTCTAGTTAATTTATATACTTAAGTTCTCTTATATAAATATTAATAGCTTAGTTTTTACTAATAGTAAAAAAGTTCGCAGCGCTTATATCTTAAAGTTATCTTTAGTATTTTATATAATAAATATTTATAAGAAAAACTTAACTACTTAGTTATATAGTTTACTATATAAAGATATCTTCCCTTATATATTAATATATAAAAGTACTTAAGAGGATAAATTAAGTAGCTTCCTTAAAAGCGTCCTTATCTTCCTTATATAATAAGTTATTAAGGTTATTAATAATATTATATTTTTTATATTTAAGGAGAAAGGCTTTAAACTTATTATCTATAAAGGGGTCTTTATTAAATTTTTTATATAAAGTAAAGAACGCCTTTCTCGCGCGATTAAAATCTCCTTACTTATAATTTATTAACTAGTAACTTTCTTTCTTATAAATAAAATAACGCTTCTTTATATAATATAATAAACGGCGGTTTTCTTATTTAACTTATTTAAATTTACTTATATAAAACTTTAGCTAGGGTAAATTTAGTTATAAGGAATTTATATAATAATACTAATTAATAAAAAACTAGTTAGATATTTTCTTATAGTTAAGGGCGACTTAGAGTAATATATAAAAAATAAAGAATTTTTCTTTATATAAAGGCTTTATAGAGAGAAATACTAGCTTAAGTTCTAGCACCTTATAGTAAGCCTTAGTTATTATATCGTAAAGTTAAGTTTCCTCTTCCTTAAGAGCGCGTTATATAAGTTATATTTTCTTAATTAATTCTTCGAGAACTTTAAATATTTTTTTTTAAGTATTTCCTTTATATAAAGGTAAAAGTTATATTAGTTTAATTAGCCTAGTATTATATATAATCCGTTATTATATTAAAATATAAATTAAGTATTCGATAGATCTTATTTTACCCCTTTTTAAATCTTATATACTAAAGGTAATATAATTACGCTAAGCTTATAAGAATATTTAGAAAGATAGCGTAATATTAGTTTTTAGTAATATTAATTTATCGGTAATATAATATAAAAAGCTTAGCTTTATTATATAAGATATTATATAAATAGCTTAAGTAATTTTAGTCTTTTCGCTAGCTTTTACTAAATATTATAACTTTTTTAAAAGTAATTAAGCTATTATAAATTAGTTATATAAAAGGGAGGATAAAGGCTAGGCTTTTTAAAATTATTATAAAAGCTATAAAGAAATTTAATATTTCCTTTACTTTATATAAAGTTATATTAAAAGTTATACTAAGAGTTATATAAAAAAACCTTAATTAATAAGATAGTCTTCTAAGTAAGCTTTA
The DNA here is from genome assembly GCA_003339415.1 of Ophiocordyceps camponoti-saundersi (nom. inval.). Taxonomy (NCBI): domain Eukaryota; kingdom Fungi; phylum Ascomycota; class Sordariomycetes; order Hypocreales; family Ophiocordycipitaceae; genus Ophiocordyceps; species Ophiocordyceps camponoti-saundersi. The sequence goes on from PDHQ01000109.1 coordinate 15,314, forward strand.
AAGTAAAAGTTATTATAATTATTAAAAAAGTAGCTAAAATATAATTATATAAAGCTTTAATTATAAAGAGGAATTTCTTAATAAAGCTGCTAGTTTATTATATAGTAACGCTTTATTCCTTAAAAAGCTATAAGAAAACCTTAAGAAACGGGTGGGAAACTTACTTTACTTAGTATTTAGTTTACTTATAAAAGTCTTCCTAAGTATTACTAGTAAAAAGGGAACCTCTAATCTTTAAGTAAATAGCTTTATATATAATCTTTCTTATATATATTATAAGCTTAATATCTAAGAGTTTATTTATAATCTTTAAGTTAGTTTTTTAGAAATCTAGGCTAGTTTTTACTTACTATATATAAACTAGAATAGTATTTCTTTCGGCTATCTTTTTATATATAATTAGGTTAAGTTCCTAAGCTTAGGTTTAAGTTAGTTTTAAGCTTACCTAAGTTAGTTTAAGCTAAGTAAGCGCGGGCGTAAGCGTGTTTAAAAATACTAAGAGCGTATAAAAGTTCTTATTAGATAATAAGGTATATAAAGCTATTATTATCGTTTAAAAAGGTTCGGTATAAAAGTCCTATTTTCTTTCTCTATTATATAAGGTAACTATTATATATATTACTAAGTTATATAAGAGAGTAAAGTTAAGTATAATAAATTACTAATCCTTTTATCCGCGATTATCTTTTCTATCTTAACTAATTTATAGATTACTTAATATACTAATTAGTATTAGATAAGCTATCTAATATTAATATTATAAGGGTTTTAAAAAAGAGTATATTATCGTAATATTTTTTATAGTATTATATAAAGGGGATAGCTATCTAAATACTTATTCGAATATATAAAGTATTAATTAAAGAATATATAAATTAAAGAGTAATATTATAAAATTAAAAAGATCTCGTATAAAAAGTCTTACTAACTTAAGCAGGCTATATAAGGTATAAGGCTATAAGGATAATATAAAGCTATTAAGGCATTATAAAATATTTTAATAAGTATTGTTCTAGATATTATCTATATAATTATAATCCGCTGTAGTAGCTTTAATTTAGCGTTAGAGAATAATAAGTAAGCTAATAGTATTTAAGGAATAGTTATAGAATTCCTTAAAAGCTATTAATATATAATAGAAATTCCTAGTAAGGTATTATATTTTATCTAAGTTATTACCCCGCTAAGAAACCTAATATTCCAATTAACGGTATTATCTTATAATATAAAATTAAAGGATTTAGTTTACCTCTTATTTTAATATATTATTAATATTTTTTAATTTAGTAAGGGGTATCTCTTAGCTAAGTTAAAGATTTATAATAGCTTTATATAAGCGGTTAGCGTAAAATAAGTTTATTATTTAATAGCTATTTAATAAGTTAATAATATAGTTATACTTTTATTTTTTAATAATTATAAAAAGTCCTAACTATTACGCGTTAAAGCCTATTATAAGCGCGGTTATAAAGAAACTCTTATAGCTAAGGAATACCTTATCGCTAACTATAAAGTTTACCGGGTAGTATTTCTTATTAGCTTATATTTCTTACTTATTATAAGCTTTCTTAATAGCGCCTTAAACTTATTATTATACTTCCTATACTTAAGCGATAAGTTTATAAGCTATAGTAATAAGGCTTAAAGTATTTAAGGGATCTAGGGGGCTAGTAACTAAGAGAGGGTTTTATATATCTTTTCTAAGGGCGATAGTAAGTAGCGCTATATTAATTAACGCGTGCTATAAGGAGTTATATGCGAAGTTTAGGGCGAGAAGGAAAGTGCTCTAATTATCTTAATATTTACTTATATAAAACTATAGCTTTTAGTTTAAATATTACTTAGTTACTTTTATACTTCCTTATATTTATAAATATAAGGTATTATTATAGCGATACTTAATACTAATTAACCGGTTAATTTTACTAAGAAATCTTTAAATAAATAAGCTAGTATTATTAGTAATTTATATATCTAATATACTAAAAAAATAATAAAAATATTAAAAATAGCGTTTAGTAAGTATTTTAGCTATATTATTTTTCTTACTTAATAATATAGTAATAATCTTACTTAGCTTATAAATAAAAGTTTAAATATAATTATATTTAAAGCGGTCTTTTAGTATTACTTTATTATTATAAGTAATATATTCCTATATAAAAGACGGAATAAGTAAAAAGTATAGTAAGCTTAAAGTTTTATCTTATAGCGTCTTATTCCTTTAATACTTATAATAATTATAAATATACTAGCGGATATTTTATTTTATCTTAATCTAGTAACAGCTATAGTAAAGTATTTAGATAGTTTTATTTTATTTATTATAAGCGAAGATAGCTAGCTTATATATATTCTAAATTAGGGTAATATAAAGGAAAAACTATTTCTAACTATCTTACTTAAGGATAATAAGGAGATTATTATAAAATCTAAAGTTTTAGCTTATATTCTTTTCTTATATTAATTATACTAACTCTGTTCTTAATAAGATAAAGTTTATTATAAGGCGGATAGGGGTAATTATAAGGGCTAGGGTTAGGGCTTTAAATCTAAGACTTTTTAGGGGAATTATTATAAGCGTCTTTTTTTTCTTTTTATAAGCTTTTATAATTAGAAGCTTAGCCGTTTTATATAAAAGGGTATTAGTAGCTATATTTAGCTAGCTAAGTTAGTATAAGAAACGGATATTAAACTAAGTAAGGAAATTAAACTATTAAACTTAATAAATAAAGAGTAGTCTTTTTATTATAAAATAAACTAAAGCTTTATAATTTATAATTATATCGAAATTCTAATTAAGTAATTCTAGGTAAAAATATTCGAGGCTTTATATTATAATAAGGAGCTTACGGTCTTAAATTAGGTATATATATTTAGCCGGGTTTATTATTTTTGAAAAAAAGCTTATAAGCTTTTATATTTAATTATCTTATTATTATTAAAATATACCGGCGGTAATATTCTAAGAGGCGCTAGTTTTAAGTCGGGTTAGGAGCTTTAAATAGAAGAAGGCGAGTACCGGGGCTTACGTAGCTAGTTTTTTAATCTTATTAAAAGCTTCCTTCTATTTTAATCTAAGTTTAAAAGTATTATTTTTCTTTAAAAAGCGGTTTAAAAGCTTAGTAGCAGTATTAATATTATAATAGAAGATCCGGATAAAGTTATAAAATCTTATAAATAAATAAATAGCTTTATAATCCCGAAAATCTTTAAACTTTTAATTTTAAATCGCTTATATTTTATATAAGTTAACGCTTATTCCTTAGCTTATATATAATATTATCTTAAGGTAGTAAACTTTTATAATATAAAATTTTAATTTTTAGATATCCCCTTATAAGTTTACTTAATATAAGCGCTAAATTTTTTTTAGTATTCCTCTTAATATTCCTTTTCTTCGCTATTTAAATAAATTAATATATTATTAGCGTATATATTTAAATAATAGTTAAGGAGATTATAAAGTTACGTATTAGTAAAGTTTTAAAATTAAGTAAGCTTTACTTTAAGGCTAAATAAGAGAATAAGCTAATAGAATATATTAAACCTTATTCGGAAAGCTATAAAATACTTAAAGTTAAAGTTAAGATAGAGATAATAAAACGCTTAAATAATATCGATTTTTAAAAACCGTCTCGCCTCCCGGTAGCTAAATATTATATTCTCTAAGGAGGGAGTAAGTAAAATTTAACTTTTTAAGTAATTATTTATTTATTAGTAATTAATATAGGAATACTAAGCTATTAAGTATAGCTTTAATATAAAGAGAATAAAGTTAGCGTAAGGATTAATATCTAGCTTAATAAACTTAACCTTAAGTAAATAATTAATAGTTTCCTTTCCTAATAATAAGTATTTTATAAGCGTTTTATAAAAAAGAAGTTTTATTAAGTTTAGGGGCTTTTTAAGTTTTAAGGTAATATTATAGCTAAGTTAGAGATTAGTAAAAGTATAAGCTTCTTTCTAATTAAAAAATCTTTTAAGATATATAAAAGCTAAAGGAATTACTTTATATATATAAGTAATATATTTAAGTTCCTTTTTTAAGGGAATTAGATTTCCTATCTTATATATATATAGCTAGCTAAGCTTAGCTTTATAATTATAATTAAGTTATTATTATTTTTTAATTTTATAAAGGTTATAAATATTTATAAAGTTATCTTTTTTTATTATATATAGTAAAAGTTTTATTATATTTAAAGTTTTTTTTCTTTTACGAAAATTAGAGGATTTAATACTTACGCTTATTCTAATAGAAAAGGCGGTTCCGGCGTTCGGCGTCCGCTTAAATAGCTAGATCCGGATTTCTAATAAAAAAGGGGCTTTTTAAATAATAAGATTAAAAGTAAGTACTTAGTAAAAGTAAGTAAATTATCTAGCTAAACTAATTTCTAAGCTATATAGTTAAGTAATAACCTTTTCTTAGCTATTTAAAATAAGCTAATAAAGAGATCCTAAATATAATTAGTTACTAAGTAGATTTCCTAAAGAAAATATTATCTATTAATTATTAAGGTAATAATTAAGTATTTATAAACTAAGCTAGCTTAATAGCTTTAGAAATTAATAAAAGGAATAAGATAGATAAGGATAAGCTTAGCGCTTAGACGCTTTATAGCTTATTTTATAAAATAATAGCTAACTAAAAAATAAGCGTTTACTTTAATATTATATAAAGTAAAAATATAAAAAAAAAATTATTAACTTAAACTTAATTATTAATAATAAATAACTTTTTTACTTTCTATCTTATATATAATATTTTTAGAATTATTAAAAAGCCTTATAATAATTTTACTTTTTTTCTAAATTAAAGTTATCTAATTAAATAGAATTAAGTAAAGGCGTTTAAACTTTATAAACTCTCCTTATCTTTTATTAATTAAGGTAGTTCTTAGCTATATAGCCTTTTTTTCTATAAATAAAATAAGTATTATTTTCTTAGTAAACTTTCTTCTTATCCTTACTTAAGGGCTAGCCTTTCTAATATAAGGTTATAATTATAATTATAATCTTTTTCTTTTATATTATTAGTATTACCTTATTACCTTAGTAAGCTTTCCGCGCAGCTTCTTAGTAAGTAAACTTCTTTTTTAGTAAAATATAGCGTTTTTTATATATTTATAAAATTCTTTATATATTATATATAAATCTTTAGCTTTTATAAAAAAGCTTATATTAAGGTTAGTAGGTAAATAATCTTTAAGCGTATATTTAATCTAAGCTAGGGGAACTTAGGTTTTAGCTATAAGGTAGTTAAACTTTATAAGAAACTCTTAAATTTCTTATTTACTAATTAAGAAGAAGTTTAGTTTACGAAGCTAGTTTATAGCCTTAGCAAACTTATTCGGATTTCTATAAGTAGACTTTAAATACTAAATTATCTTAGCTAATTTAGAAAAGGGGCGTTCCTTTAAGTTATATTAAGTTTCTAATAATTTATAAGCTTTTCCTTTTAAAATATAAAATAGAATACTTATCCTATCTTACTTATTATAGAAAATTATTTTATTAAACCTTATCTTATCTTTTAAGTTTATAAAAAAGGTATTAAAATCCTTTTTTTACTTAAAAACTTACTTACCTCCTTATAATAAACTTTTGTAAAATTAAAGTAAAAAGGGTTTAGTTATCTTATTAAAGTAATTAGCGTAAAAATATCTTAAGTAGCTTTTCTAATTAAAATAAATATCTTTTTACTTATCTTAAACGCGGTTAATATTTTTTAATAAGTCCTTTCTATATTTAGGTCTTAGTTTTAATTTTAATTTTTTTAAGTTAATTAATTTTAAAATTTTATAATTTACGCTTATAATTATATTATCTCTATATATAACTCTTATAATATAATTATATTAGCTATATTTTATAAAAAGGTAGCTATAATCTTAGTATAGTTTTCGCTAAAACTTAATTTTATTATAAAGTTAAGCGTCTCTAAGGTAAATTTCCTTAATCGCTTAAAAGTTTAGTTAAGGGCTTTAGATCTATATCTTAAAGCTAGTTATAATTTAAGTCTTAGTTATATATAAATTCTTTTTTATTTTATATAAAAATATAAAAGTTAAATATATATTTATTAATTACTTACTAGAGAAAAGTAAGCTTAAAATAATATTATAGCTAGGATATATTAAGTAAATAATAATATTAATATTATAAATAAAGATTATAAGCTAAGGAGAAAAGAAGGAAAAAGAGGAAAAACTTTTATAAGCGAAATCCTAATAAAATATATAAAGGTATATATTAGTAAAGTTAAGAAAAGGTATAAGGAAATCTAGGTAGAGAAGCGGTTATATTTCTTAGTAATTTCCCCTAAAGTCCTTTTTAGGTAATTTTATAATAAGGTTTCTAAAGGTTATATAAGTATAGTTAAAAATCCTTAGAAATTACTATAAAATATTTTAGGGAAATCCTTATAAAAGCTAGCGTATAATATAAAGCTATTATAAAACTTTTTATCTTACTAAATAATAATATTATAGCTTAATAGCTTAAATAATCTCCTTATAATTTAAATTTTAATTTTAATAAATATATATTATATATATTATATATATTATATATATTATATATATATATATATATATATAAGATAATAAAAGTAATAATTATAAAGTATTAATATAAAAAAAGCTAATAAGTAAAGTTTTTAAAGCTATAATAAAAAAAGCTTAAGATAATATAAAATAAGTTTACTTATTATATCTAATATATAAAATACCTTGCTAGCTTAAGGTAGCTATTATTATTTAAGGTAGCTATACCTTATTCTAAAAAAATAAAGAGATATCTTTTCATATAGCTAATTTCTCTAATTAATAAGGTCTCTAATTATTATAACTTAGTATTCTTTATTATTAAGCTTAATATTCTTAATTAGCCCTAGCTTAAGCTTTTAAGCTTATTAATATTATTAAAAAAGGGTATTAATAATTATTTAGGGAAAATAGTATATTTTAATACTAGTATAATATAATTACTTTAAATTATTAAATACTAGGTATTTTATTAAACCCTAAAGTTTCAAAACTATTTTTCGAGTACTAGTTTAAAATAATAATTTTATATATATTATGTTTACTAGGAAGGGCCTGAAAGTTAAGAAGCATAGGCAAAGTTACTGCCTCTCGAGGTGAGCCAAAACTCTCGTACGATCTGATTAGTTACCCGAGAACCTCTCAAGCTAAATACGCATGTTAGATTGCTATTTTTAGCCCCTCGCCGAGATCCAAGATCACTAACCTCACTATCTTTTTCACAAAGACGTTCTTCTGTTCCGGTGTGATTTGCTGGCTGGGAAAAGAGAAATGCTCCAGGCCGCACTGAAGCCATTCCTTCGCCATAGGATGGCGGACGATTAACTTCTTTAACGGCTCACTTAATTTATCTAACTCGCTTCTTGACGCGTTGCCCCCAATATTCCTTGCTAGACTTTGAGCCAGAAGAGGTCCCAGAGTTTGCATTGCTCGTCTCATGGCTGGTTCGACATCGGGGTCATCACCCTTGAGGGCGACGAAAGCAGTCTTCAAACATCACGTAATGAGTCAGCGCCAGGAGTTTTCACTCACAAGGGTATGACATACCCAGAAATCTGCTGCAGCGACTTTCGGTAGCGGCTCCCTTCCGTCGAGAACATTGATGGTGAACATTAAAAAGAACTCGGCCGCTTCGGCAGGCCGCAGGCCGAGAATCACCAGCGGATCTCTGGCCAGGATTCGTGAAGCGAACTCGATTCCATTTTGGGTCAGCTCTGGATCGCACTCAGGGTCTGTTATCTGTATTTTAGACATTTCCCGTAACCGTCAAAGTCTAGAGGTGCGGTACTACCTGGAAGCTGCCGGAGCAGGCCGATAACCCACTGGAGCAGCGACGAGAAAATGGCTGCCCTGTCCGAAGAACCGTTGCAACGGATCGAGCTTATCAATGAACAGGCTGAGCTGACAAACAGTCCTCTTCTTCGTGTCTCTCCGCTGTTGCTCATCAAGAACTGCGCGACCAACTCGGGTCGGAAAGCGAAGGGCCCGGGATCGACTTCCGAAAAGCCGCAGCGGAATACACTGCATATCAGCTCCGTCACTTCCGAACTGGTCGGAAATGCGCGTTGAAGTTGAAGAACAATGTTCATTATTTTTTCGTGCACACATGTTAGAGCGTCGCCAAATTTGCCCTGCTGAGCAGTGCTTTCCTCCAGATCAATTGTGACATCAGCAGGTGACTGATAGCCTCTTCCGACGCTCACGAGGCATTTGAGAGCTCGCAGGCCAGCGTGAGTGGCGGGATGTTCGTCAACAATAATCCTTGGACACCGCAAGCTCTTACAGTGGTGAAATGGTCTCGACTGTGATGATTCGGTAACTGTCTGGGCCAGGGTTACGTCGCTCTGAATGAACCCTAAAATTCGGGTACACACCTCATAACGGCGATCAGGATCGGGGATAGCTTGCGCGATGGCCGCGATTGCTCCCAATACTTTCTCATTAGAGACACAGTCTAGCCTAGTTTCCGCAATCCGTGCCGAATATTCGTTGAGAAATTCGTCAATCTGGGGGTAAAGATGTTGACGACAGGAGGAGCAGAGCAGTAAAATAGATTTGGACGCCGACGCCGCGGCGGACTGCTCGCCGAGCACAGCAAACAGAAAACGCAGGGTAGGACCGAGAAGTGTAGTGTTCCGCTCGAAATACTCGCTGTATTGTTCTATTAGGTAGAAGCACGTTTGTCGCGTCCGCAAGTCGATGTCCGGGTTCCTGGATGGGAGAATCGAGAATAACGGCGAGGAGAAGACGGAGGTTAGAGCCTCGTCGAATCGGCCGTCTCCCTTTCCACAATCTGCCAGGCCACCAAGGCAATATGCTGCAGCCTCTAGCGGAAGCCATGATAGGCTTTGCAAGGTAGAAAGAATGACATCTTTCAAATCAACAATGAGTCCTGACCCCAGGACAGTGTATGCAGATTGTAAGAGATCTAGCACGTCCTTTCGTGCCTCATTGAAACCCACGCGGTCGCTGGAGTCCCATTGCTGGAATGCCTCGAGCGGGGGGTAGTGAATCTTGCGCCAGGCGTTCGACACTGCCTTGGAGACATGGGCTGTGGCTTGAGGTACCCACGAATGCGAGGCATCGTTTGCCCCGAAATGAATGACACCCGCCATCGCTTCTGTAAATGTCGACCAGAATTCCACGGCGGATACGAAGATCTTATCCTCAGCCACAGGATATCCATCGGCATTGAGAAGGTCACTCAATGCGGACAAGAGTTGACAGCAGGAAATATCGTTACTCCGCATCAAAGCGTCTGTCCTCGCTTCGGCGAATGCCAATAGAAGCTGCCCAAATTGCAAGGATTCGAACTCGAAATCACCTTTAAGTAGCTTCTGGTAGCGCTCTTGAGCCCAGGAAGCCCCGAAGAGCTTAGTTAAGCTCTCATAATTTTCATCCGTGAGTAGCAACGGACAATTAGACAATATGTCTACCAGCAGTTCCGCAGACGCCTCGAACATGTCCTTGTCCGGAAGTGACAGAATGACGGCTCCGAACAGAGGTCGTAGGTAAAGGGTATCCTGAGTCAGCCCAGGTGACGTTCTTTGAGTGAAGGACACCCATGACTGGAAAGATCGAAGTCAACGAGAAGTCCCGCGAAATGCGAAGTTTGAGGGAATCTATACTTGGATACATCTCATGGAGTCGACAAAAGTGGTTGGCGCGAAGCTTCCAGAAGACAAGCACTTGGTCATAAGAGCCATGGCGTCTGGGATATTGCGCAGAACGGCGTCGTATAAACATCTGTCGAATTATGTGAGCCTCATTCTGGTGTGGTCAATGGGTCGACTGGACAATGTCAAGAAAATGAGCTTGAACATACTTGTTTCCTGCAGTCAGATCGATCCTAGAAACGTCTTCCATGACACTAGTCACCACCCACACGATCGCTTGCAGACGTTTGGCGCAGAGACTATTCAAAGCAGTGGCAGTATCATCAGCATCAAGTGTTACCTGAGGGTTAAGCGATCGGCTGGAAGCTAGACAAATGATGAGATGGCGAAGATAGCAGGGCCAAAGGCGGTGAAATTGGATGAAGTATGTGGCAATTGCGGATGAGATCTTCCTCGACACAAGTGGACTGTCTGCCTGCAGCAAGGATCGAATGTACCACCCGACTAGGCGAATGAGAAGCTCCGTTGCGTCGTTGTTGCTGAGGGTAGAGCTGCTCCAGCCTGAGTCAGACCATGGGCAAAGCTGGAGCTGCGCTGATGGAGTGCACCTCTCTTTGTTCAGTTTAATAATGACAGTCAGAGCGCCGAAAAATTGAACCTTTTCGTCAGGCCGTTGTAGAAGATCTTGAATCATGGCCCATGCCTGTGACGAGGATTGGAAGCGCGACAAAGATGCCTGTGCGTCGGCGATTATCTGCGGGGGGTTCGGTTGATACAGGCTGAGTATTAGCTCGGTGGAGGTTAGCCAGGTGTGGTGTTGAGGATGTACTTTGAACAGACATTTTCGACCTGGTCGAGGCGCAAATGAAGGTGAGAGCCTTCCATAACGATCCGCTTCTCGGTATCTTCGCATCTCAGTCTGATCCTGCCACCCTGGTGGAGCGAGATGTCCTAGTGGTGGAATCGCGGTTAGAGTCTTATCAGAATCTCAGAGGGATTCTGCCGGAATCAGAAAGTCACGTGGAACAAAGAGTAAGCGGAGTAATTAATATATATATATATAAGTATAAAGGTAAGTTTATATATATATATATAAACTCGAGCGCTTAACCTCTAGCCCTAAAGCTTAGGGGTCTTCCTTATATATATAAGAATAGCGAGCCTTAAAAAGAGACTTTTAATAATAAAAAAACTAATTTCTAAGCTAATAATAAATTAAGTAAGATTATTTTATTATAATTAAAATTTTTTAAAAAGTATATTTTAATATTAAAGTTTTCTTTTTAAGCTAAATAATTTTTATAATTACTAATAATAATATAAAATAAAATAATTTTTTAATATATTTTTATAAGTTTTTTATTACTAATATTAGAAAGCTTTTAAGAAAAAAAGATTTTATAAATAAAGTTATTATAAAAGTCTTATATTTCTTAATATCTATAAAAAGCTAACTTTATTAATATAAAATAACTTAAAAAGTTTTAAAATATATATAATATATATACTTAAGGTTATAGTTTATATATAGCCCGCGCCTATCCTACGCGCGGCGCTAACTAATTATATATACTTATATATACCCCGCGCCCGTTATACGCGCGGACTTAACTAAGTATTTTTACGTAACTTAGCTATTTAAGCATAGCCCGAATCCCTTATATACCCTGCCGCCTTAGGAAAAAAGTATTTCTAGCTATAGTATATATATATATAAAGTATAAGTTAAAATACCCCTTATATAGAAAATTTTTCTTCCTTTTTTTTTCTTTTTCTCCTCGGGCTAGTTATATTATTTTTATTTTACTAAGTAAATTTTTCTCTAAGCTTTATATTTTATTATTTTACTATTATATTTTTATAATTTTTTTTATTATTATTATTTTCTAAGCTTTCTATAGCTATTTTTTTTATTATTATTTTTTAAGCTTTTTATATTTATAAAGTTATTATTTTATTATTTTAATATATTATTTAATTAGCTATAATTCTTATTTTATATAATAAGTAAATATATTATAAAAGGGGATTTAAATAATAAAAATATCGCTATATTATAAAAAGTAAAATATTTATATATTCCTTATATTTAAAATTTTTATAATAGCTATAATATTAATTATTAATATAAATATAAAATAGCTTATAAGGTATATAAATAATAGCGAAAATAATATTTTTAAGAAAAATACCTTTTTACTATAAATATATACTTATAGTAGGCTATTTATAACTTATAAATAATAGTTAGGGAAAGATAAGCTATTATTTTACCTATTTGCCCTTATATTAAAAAAGTCCCTAGCTAGCGCGCTTAGCTTATGCTAGAGTTTCTTACTTATATTAATTATTTATAAATTATATTAGCTACTATTTATATTATACCGCGCCTAATAACTAACTTTTACGCTCTTTTTATACTTAAGTAATAATAGTTTTCTATACTTATCCTTATTACTAATAATATAATTATTATACTTACTTTATATATTTTAACTTATAGTATATTTTTAATAATAATATAATATTAGTAATAATAATAATAATAATAAAGCGCCCTTATTATTAGCTTTAACTTTTTCTCCTTATAATATAAAGCGTTCTTTTAATAATAAAAAGAATAATAATAATAAATTCTTAAATAATAGTAAGATAAGTAAGCTATTTAAATTATAAATTACTAAGTAAATATTAATATATAGGAGTAAAAAAATAAAAAAAAAAATATCTTTTATTAAATAATTATAATACTAATTAGTTTATATAATATATTAAGCTTACTTATTATTATATAATATACCGCCTTTACTAACTTATATATATTACTTAGCCCCTAATCGCTTAGCGCTTATATATAATATTTATTTTCTTTTTTTATTATATATTAGTAAAGTAAGTTTATATTAATATTTACGCGTAGCGCGCGCGGCCTAAAAGTAAGATAAGCAAAACTCCTACTATTAGCGTTATATTAAATATTCTCCTTACTTTAAAATATACCCTCCCTTACTTAGGAATATATCTATTATAAGTTAATACTAGCGCTAAGCTATAGCTAATATTATAATAATCTCTTAAGTTAATTAATTATAATAAAAGATTATAAGAAGAAAGCGGAGAAAATAAATATTAGCTTAAAGCTAATATAAGGAGAGAGAAAAAGTAAGTAAATAAGGAATAAAGGGGAATAGGAGGTAAAAAAGTAATATTATATTTATATAATAGAAAAAAAATATTATTTAAAAAAGATAATTAGCTATAAAAGGCGCTTAAATAAATATATAATTAAGTTTACTTAAGGCTATTATAAAAATATATATCCTTTTATATAAATTTAAAATAATTTAATATTATATAATATTTAAAGCTATTAAATAATTTTTAAGTTAAAATAATATAACTTTTTTATTTTATAATAATAAATTAATAAAATATCCTACTTTATAATCGCTAATTTTTAGTATTCTTTATAATAAGGATTTCCTTAACTTTATATTTATTAAGAGATAAGTTATTATAAAAAAGATAAAAAAGGGGATCTAGCTAGGAGTTAGTAGGTAACTTAGATAATAAAAAGTTATTAATAATATACTTAATAAAGTTAATATAGAAAGTAAAGTAAATATTAAGTAATATATTAAAAGTAATAGTAAGCGGCGTTAATATAGCTATTACCTTATACTTACTCTTAAGGTAATTAAGCTTTTAAGATAGATAGGTAAATTATATATAAGTAAAGTTAAGCTATATAAAATCGTTAATTTAAAACTATTTTATAAATTAATAAGACTTATTTAAGAAGTCTTATTATTATTATTAAGCTTAAGCGATAAAAGCTTATATTAGTTTTATATTATTATAAAGGAAATAAGTAAACGCTATAGCTTAGCTTTTTAAGAAAAAGATAGGGGCAGCTACCTCCGCTAGCTAATTAAGAAAAATAATATTAAAATTATAAAGTAAGTAGTTAAAACTAATATTTATTATAAATAAGTCTTAATTATTTAAGGTAAGCTAATAAGTAAGTAAATAGCGTAGCTAATTAAATTATAAAAAGGAGATTATATAATAAAAAATAGCTTATATTTTTTAGTTTATATATTTTATATTATTATTAGTTTAAAGGTAATATATTATAAAAAATAGCTTATTAACTTTAGTAAAATAGTAAAAAGTAAATTAGAAATAGCTTATTTAATTAAAACCGCGATTAGAAATTAACTTATAAAGGAAGCTATAAAACCGCTATTAGTATTAAATAAAGCGCTTAATATATTACTTAATATTTATAGATATTATAGCTTTAAGCTAAATATATTTCGATAAGCGATTTATAATAACTATTAGGAAATAAGGCTAGGATTTTAAAATAGCGGGTAGCTTAATTATAAAGTTTATAAAAAGAGTTATTTAAAACTATTTAGAAAAAGGTAATAGCTAAAATAACTTTTAATAGCGCTAATAATTAAGGTAATCTTTATAATAATAATAATTATAAATAAAATATATTATATTTATAAATATACTATTTTAGTAAAATTTATATTAAAAAAATATAAAAGTAATATTCTTATTAAAATATTCTATTATAAGGGAATTATAAGTTTATTAGATAAATATAATAGTTAAGAGTTTTTACTTAAAAACCTAAAAATAGCCTTAAAATTATAGTTATTTATAAGTAAAAATAAAATAATTTATAACTTATTTATAAATATTTACTTTTAGCGGAAATTTCTAAGCGCTTAACTAAACTACTTAGTAATATATATAATAAAAGGAATTAATATAAAAAGCTTTTAACTAAAAGTTTTATAAGGTCCTATTATAAAAAAGGGCCGGGGTATCTTAAATAAAAAATATAGCTATAAGGAACTAAGATAAAGCTAAGCTAAACTAAATTAATTATAACTTAAAAAAGTAAATAAATATAAGCTATATAATTTAACTAAAGCGCTCCTTTATCTCGCGGCGATCTTATTCTTACTAAGAGAGCGTATTAAGCTATAACGCTTATACGCTAAAATAATATTAAAAGCAGAAGTTAAAAAGGGTAAATATCTTAGCCTAACGCGCTTAATATTTTATTATAGCCTTAAGTATAGTAAAATACTTTAAAGCTTTATAATTTATAAAAATAAAAAATAGCTAAGTAATTTTATATAATTTAGTAAATTATATTTTAAGGTAAGAAATAATAGTAAGAAGTTTTTTATTATAAATTATATAATTTTATTTTATAAATAAAAGTTTCTTAAAATAATATATAATAAGCTAAAAGATATAATTTAAGCTAAATTAAAAAAAGCACCTATTAACTACCTTACTAGAATAGTTAGCTTTAATAATAATATTATAGTTTAAATTTTATTAAGTAAAGATAAAAATAAAGATAAACGCGGACTTAAGCGTATTAAAAATAAGCTAATATTTATTAGTTTAATAGAAAAGCGCGCTATATTTTATAAGCTTAATTAAAAAAGCTATAAAGTTTAAGAAATAAAATATAAAATTATAATAAAATTTAGTAAACTTAAGAAAACTATATATATTTTAAATATAAGTTAGCGCCTCCTATTTTAAAATTATAAAAACTTTAGTAAAATTTAGCTATATTTTTTATTAGTATAAATAATAAACTTTAAATATTTAACTTTAAAAATAGTAAAGTTATACTTATTAAAGTTAAGGAAAAGCTTAGCTTAATAAAAATAAAAGTATAATATATACCTTATGCTAATAATTAAAATAGGAACTTTTTAAATAAATAAAATTATTATTTAAATATATTATAATAAAACCCCTTAAGAAATCGTTAAAAGTAATATTAATATAATATTAGAATATAGTAAGCGTATTTATAAGGCTAAAAAAGTAGATAAAATATTAAAATAAACTAAACTAAGTATAAAAAGCTATAAGGTATTTTTTACCTTTTATAATATAAAGCTTATAAAAAGTAATATAAATATTAAGTTTTATAAACTAATATATACCTAAAAGGCTATAAAGCGTTTTCTTAATAAGTAAAAAAGAATAATAATTTTACTTTATTATTTTATTTAAAGCGCGATAATTAATATAAAAGCGCTACCTACCTCTTAGCTTTTTTATAAGTAAGATAAAAGCGGCTATAAATAATAAGCTAGCGCGGATTTATTTTTTATTTATTAAGTTAATAATCTATTTCCGAATTTTAAGGAGATACTTATAAGGTATATTATAAAGTAAACTTTAAAGTAAAAAGAGTAAGGAATTATTAAGTTCCTAGCAAAGTTAGATATAGTAATTATAATTATCGCGGTAAGGGGGTAATATATTTACTTTCTCCTTATTAAAAAGGTTAATAAAATCTAATATTTTAAAAAATAAGAAAAAGCTTATAATTAAGGTAAAGGTTATAATATATAAAATATAAAAGATATCTTATAAGCTAATAATAAGGAATTAATAATTAATATATTATTAAAATTTATAGCGGATAAAGGCTATAAAGATAAAGCTAAGGATAGCTATAATAAGGTAAATAATTTACTAAAATTTAAAATATAAGATAATTAATCTGCTAATAAAGTAAATTATAATTTCTCGCTTATTAAAATATAATAAGATATTATTACGCGTTATTTAAAATAAGCTAAAAATTAAGTTTTAAGTAAAGCTTAAGATTATATATATTATTATAAGTAATTACTAGCTATTAATATTAGCTATAAAATAAATAAAGTAATAAATAAATAAATATAGCTTAAAATATACGCGCTATTAATAATATATTTATATAATAATATAAATTATTTATAAGTAAAAGAGGGGAATTTACTCTAGCTAATAGCGCTATATAAAAAATTCGCTTATAATAGCGTAATAATTATAGCTACTATCCGCTTATATAATAATAAAAAAAGTAAAATTTATAAATATAAAAAGAAAAAAGGGAAATAAGTTTATATTTTAATTAATATTTATAAAATAATTATTTAATATTTTATAAATAATATTACTATAAGAGTCCTCCCCTTATAAGAAACTTAATATAAATAGGATTTATTTCCCTAATTTAAGGTAGGGTTCTCCTTCTTTTTTATAATATCTATAAAGCGGACTAAATAAGCTAATAAGAGAGGATTAAGCTTATATTCGCGCGAGAAATAGCTAATACCGCTATAGCGGAGGTAGCGGCACTTAGCACGCTATTTTATAATCTTATTATTATTAGCCTTAGTTACCTAATAATAAGTCTTACCGCTATAGTTATTTTAGCCTTAAAAAGGGGGATTATTATATTTACTAAAATATAGCTAAGTGCTAGCCTAATATATATTAGTTATTAGAGTATCTTAGGATAGCTTAAGAGTAAAGGGTAAAGGTATCTAGCTTTTATTTTTAAAGCGGAATAATTTAATATTTATAATAATAGCGCGGATCCTAATAATAGCGATAATATACTTAATTAAGGGAATATTATATTTTATATAATATTAGTAAAAGGCTAAGGTAAAGGTATAATAAAAGCGTATAATTTTAATCTTATTAGCTTATTTAGTATTATTTATTAAAATAAGCTTAGCCTTAAAGTAAATAAGGAAATTAAAAAAAAACTTAAAAGCGCTTTAAGCGAGGTATTTAAGCTTTATTATAGCTATTTAGCGCTAATATAAGTTAGTAAATATAATATTAAAGTAACTTAGGAAATAGTTAAGGTTATACTTATACTTAGCACCTTACTTAAAAAATAAAGCTATTTTAGCTTAAACTATAAAAAATAAGTATTAGTATAAAAATACTTATTAGTTATAAGCGGTACTAATAAAGGCTTAGTCCGCTTATAGCTTATAAGATATAAGGAAGCGCTATATTAGAAAAAGGTCCTTATTACTATAAAATAGTAAGCTAAAAGGTAGCGGCTTATAATAAGGTTATAACTACTATTACTTAAGAAGCTATATAAATTAGTACTATTAGTATATAAGGCTTTAAAGCTCTACGATAATAGCTTACTATTTTAAAAGCTAAGCGATAATAGCTTATTAAATATTAAAGTTATCTATAATTAAAGTTATTCTATTATAAAAGTCTTAAATTTTTTAATATTTATAAAAAGCTAACTTTATTAATATAGAATAACTTAAGAGGTTTTAAAGTATATATAATATATATTTTTAAGGTTATAGTTTATATATAGCTTACGTTTATCTTACGCGCGGCGCTAACTAATCGTATATACTTATATATACCCCGCGCCTATTATATACGCGGACTTAACTAAGCACCTTTATATAACTTAGCTATTTAGGCGCAGCCTAAATCCCTTATAGTTATAAAAGTTTTCTAATAAGTAATTATTAAAATAAGCTAAAATAAAGTTATAATTAAAGCTATTAAAAAGAGGAAAGAAAAGGGAGAGAATCTTCCTTTTTAAGCTAACTATATACCTTATAAGTTTATTAATTAATACGGGCGTCGACTCGCTTTAAAGTAGCGTAGATCAACTTAAGTATAGAGACGGACGTCTCCCCCCCCTCTCCCTCCGCCTCCTTTACCTCCTTTGCGACCTTAGTGCGGATACCCCCTAGGGCGTTCCTTACCTCGACTATATTCTTATAAGCATAGCTTTAGCTTAAATCCTAAATTAAGGCGAGATCCTCCTTAGCTATAGCTTATACCTCTCTAAACTTTTATTACTTATTATAACGCTTAGCTTATATAATATATAGCTTTATAGCGTTATCTTTAAGTTAGGGATATATAAATATATAAGTAAAATTCGTCTAGGTATAAATAATATACGCGCGCGCGTTTGCGGCTATTAAATATTAGCTTAATCTTATTAATATACTGCCTAAACGGGGCGTAACTTATTTAGCTAATCTTAATAGCTAGCGTATAAATAGCGGACGCGGTCTTAAGTAAGCTTAGAAACGTAATTATTATAAAGCGTAGCTTATTTATTACTAGTCTTTATATTATAATCGTAAGCTATTATTATTATAATAAGGGAAATTAAGGTTAATATTATTTATAAAGGAAGGGGGCCTTATATTATATAAGCTATAGAATTTTATACCTTATAGTAGCTTACTTACTAATTATAAGGCGCTATAGTATATACTAGTATATACCTCTTTACTTTATAGCGGTATATACCTCCTTCCCTTACCGGGGTTCTAGCTTATATTTACCTTTCCGCGGCTAAGGTTCGCGGCCGCTTCTATCTTAATAACCCCTAGACCCTAGCTCGATCTACCCTAGACCCGCCACTACGACCTAGCGGCCTAGCACGAGGCCCGCTATAGTACCCTCTCCCTACTTACTATTCTTGCCTTGCTAGCTACCGATTACTTAGTAAGGGGTTTTCCCCCGGGCCCGGCCCGGTTTTTCCCCTCTTCCTACCCTTTATATGCCTAGATACCTTATAGGTCCCTAAAGTAATATAATATATATATATATACCTTATATAATAACTAAGCGTTATTAAGAAAACTTAAATATAATCGCTACTAACCCCCTTATTTAGCTATTATTAATTATAAGCTAATTTTTTATATAGCCCCCTTTTTAAGCTAGCTAAGGAAATAAAAATATAATATAAAAAAATTAATATAAACTATATTAATATAAAGCTTTATATAAACTTTAGCTAGTTACTTAATACTTTTTAAAAAAAGAGATAA
Source organism: Ophiocordyceps camponoti-saundersi (nom. inval.) (assembly GCA_003339415.1). Lineage (NCBI taxonomy): Eukaryota > Fungi > Ascomycota > Sordariomycetes > Hypocreales > Ophiocordycipitaceae > Ophiocordyceps > Ophiocordyceps camponoti-saundersi. Next base: position 34,652 of record PDHQ01000109.1, read on the forward strand.
GATTATAAAAAGCTCTCTTATAATTTAAAGAATTAAACTTTAGTTTTTAAAAGAAAATTCTAATAAGCTTAAAATTATAATATTAAATAAAAAAAATAAACTTATATATTAATAATAAAATTTACTTATATAATAAATATATTAAGTTAAGTAATAATATATTAACTTATAAGAAGCTTAGGTAATAACTTATTATATAAAAAATATAAAGCTAATTAAAAGCTTCTTATTATATATTACTAGCGCTAGTTTATAAGCTAAGGTATAATATAATTATAATATATTATAAAAAATTAGTTTATAACTAATTATAGCTATATAAGGGGTTTATAATAATTATATTTAGGTTTTTATAATAGTACTTAGTTATTACGTAAAGTATATAGTTAGCTTAGAAGGGGGGCTTCTCTCCTCTTTTCTTCTTTTTTTTAATAACTTTAATTATAACTTTATTTTAGCTTATAAACTAAAGTATATACTTACTAATAAATCCGTAAGCTTAAGCCGCGCGCGGACCGCTTATATATAAGGTAATATACTAAGGCTATAAATTACCTAAGCTATAATAATTAATATATATATACCTTTTTTTACTTATTATCCCCTTAATTAAAATACTCTAAATCTACCCCTAGCTACCCCGCTCTGCTTTTAATAAGTCCTAACTTTAATACTCTTATTTATTTATAAAGCTTTAAGTAATTACGCTTAAAATAGCTAATCTAATTATATTAATAATAACACTATCGCTTAATAGCGCTTAAAAAGCGAGAAATTATAAGTATAATATTTATTAGGTTAGCTATAAGAGGTAGTAGTAAATTAACTAATATATTAACAATACTCTTAAAATTAAATATTTTATTAAAGCTTTAAAGAAAGCTAGTAGAAGCTAAGTATATTATAAGCTAGTTTTTATATCCTAAATACTTTTATAGCTTTTTATATAATTTAAATAAGAGTAAAATAATCTTAGCGTAGTTAAATTAATATAATAGTTTAGCTTTAAAAAAGTATATTTTTTACTTTATAATATATTTTCTAAAAAGCTTTAATAGCTTTTAATATATTTTAATTAAGGAAAAACCTATTTAACGCTTTTAATAATTTTCTCTAAAAAGCTTAAAAATATAAAGTAAAAAATATTAAGCTAAAAAGAACAATATATAATTATAAGAATATATAAAAAGAATATATATTAGAAAATACTAAGTTAAGAAAAGATATAATAAAATTATACTTTAAGTTTCTTAATTATAGCTTTATTAATTATAAGTTTAATATATATAATAGCTAGCTAAAAGTTAAGGCTAAAAAAGCTATAAGCGGCTTTATTATAAGTAAAGTTTAATAATATTTTATATTAAAATTTTACTTTTATACTTAGTTAGTAATAAAAGAAGCTTTTATTAATATAAAGGTTTTATATAAGTAGTTACTAAAGTAAGCAAAAATAAAGTTATAATTAAAGCTATAAAAAAGAGGAAAAAAAGGGAGAAGCCCCCTTTTTAAGCTAACTATATACTTTATATAATAACTAAGTATTATTAGGAAAACCTAAATATAATTATTATAAACCTCTTTATATAGCTATAAATAATTATAAATTAATTATATATATATATATTTATTTATAAGTTTATAATTTTAAGCTAAATATAAGTTACTTATATAACTTATATAACTTATATAACTTATATAACTTATATAACTTATATAACTTATATAACTTATATAACTTATATAACTTATATAACTTATATAACTTATATAACTTATATAACTTATATAACTTATATAACTTATATAACTTATATAACTTATATAACTTATATAACTTAAATATTAGGAGATATTTTATAATAAAAAAAGGTATAAGGGGTAGTATATAATTTAGCTATATAGCTACTTTTTTATATATAAAGAAAAGTTTATTTATTTTAATTATATAAAAGTTAAGTTACTTTTACTTTTTATATATATATATATATATATAAAGATTAATTAATATTAATTAATAGTTATATTAGTTTTTATTAATAATTATTAGTTAATTATAAATTATCTAAAGTAAAAAGATAAATTTTATATAATATTAAAAAGTTTTTATATTTAATTTTATTTAATACTTCTTCTTTTACTTATTTTAAATATTAAGTTTTAACTAAAAAGCTATATTAGCTTAGTATTATTATTAAAAGAAACTAAAAGATTAAAGTAATATATAATATATATTAATATTAAGTTATAACTATAAAGCTATATTTTACTTAGTACTTTTATTAATTATATAATATTACTTTTAATAACTTTTTAGATATATATATTATAATAATATAGCTATAACTTTTTAAAATAATAAACTTTATAAATTATAATAAACTTTATAAGTAAATAATTAGTAATAACTCCCTTATATTATATATATATATTATATTACTTTAGTAACTTTAAGTAGTATTTAAATATATATTATTTAGTAAAGAGGAAAACTAGGGTGCTAGGAGAAAACCCCTTACTTAATAGTAAGCTAGCTTATAAGCTAAATTTATTATATTAGAAAGCTTAATTATTATAAGAAATATATAAAGTTATGCTAATCCTAAGTAAAAGGTACCTATACTTCTTATTATATATCTTATCTAAGTTCTAAGTAATTTTAGTATATATATTAGCAGATACTATAGTAAAGATAATAAAGTTACTTTATAATTATACTTTATTACTAAATTAAATTAGTCCCTAGCCTTTTAGCTACTAAGGTAGCTTATAATTACTATTAAGGGGTTTTTAGTTCCTTAATAACTTATATTATTATACTTATAGCCTCTTAACTATATTTACTATAAACCCAGCAAGGTTATTACTCCTGCTAAGGTTATGCTATAGTCGGACCGTACCCCGGCTATATAGTTAAGGTAAAAAACACCTATGCCCTCCGCTAGATTCGAACTAACTACCTTACTTATAAAAGACTAATATCTCTAAGCGCTTAACTACTACGCTAAGAGGGCAACTCCCTTATATTATATAATAAAATAATAAAAAAAATATAATATTTTACTATATTTAAACTTAAAGTATAAACTTTATATTTTAAGTTATATAATTAAATATTACCTAAGCTTTAAAAATAAGTAAATTAACTATACTTATTATATAATAAATATATAATATCTTTTATTTTAACTTTTATAAGAATACTCTTATATATATATATATATATATATATATATTAAATTATACTAATAATATATAAGGTATTTAAGTATATATTTTTTAATAAAGAGGAAAAACTTAAAAGCTAGGAGGAAAACCTTTTACTTAATATTATTAGCTAGCTAATAAGCTAAATTTATTACGTTAGAAAGCTTAACTATTATAAGTATAATTTAAAGTTATATAAATCTTAAGCGAGAAATACTTATATTTTTTATTATATATCTTATTTAAGTTTTAAGGAATTTTAATATATATATTAGTAGTATTTAGTAAAAGTTTAAAAAATTAGCTAATTAACTTACTTTATAATTATACTTTATTACTAAATTAGTCCCTAGCTATTTAGCCGCTAAAGTAGCTTATAGTTAATATAAAGGGGCCTTTTTAGTCTCTTAATAACTTATATTATTATTTAACTATACTTATATTTACCCTATACCTTACTTAAGCTTTAGCTAAGTTATTATTTCTGCCTAAGGAAGGGAAGGGGCTTGGCAGGGTTACTACTTCTATCGGGGTTATGCTAAGGTCAGACTAAACCCTAGCTATATAATTAAGGTAAAAAATACTCGTGCCCTCTGCCGAATTTAAGCCGACTGCCTCTTTTATAAGAGACTAATATCTCTAAGCGCTTAACTATAACGCTAAAAAAGCGCTCTTTTTTATATAATTTAATTAAAACTTCAAGGCTAAACTTATTATTAATTAAGTTATATTTACTAAACTTTTATAAAAAAGCTAGCTTAAATTATTATTATATAATATATTTCTTTTTTTAAATATAAATTATTTATATAACGCTTTATTAAGCTTTTTATAACCTCTTTTCCTAATTATAATATAACCTTTAACTTAGTATTATACTTTATAATAAAGTATATTACTTTTAACTTTCCTAAACTAACTTTATAATATTATATAATATTAAATATAACTTAAGTATAAAATAATAAATTATAAAATATTTTAATATAGCCCTCTTAAACTACTTTAGCTTAGCTCTCTTAAATTATCTTAGTATAGCCCTTATAATTTTAGCTTTATATAACTTTAATAATATAAATAATAAAATATTTTAAATTAATATAGCTATAACTTATTCTAGTAACGCTAATCTTAACTATATTAAATACTTTTTAATTTTTAATAAGTATTATATAAGTTTATTCTTTATTACTTATATATAAAGTTATAAATAAACTTATCTCTTTATATAAAGTAACCGCTTTTTTTAAAAATAATAAAAAAACTAAAACTATATTAAAAAACTATATAATATACTAATTTATAAATCTTTTATTTTTATTAGTTATTACTTTTAAATTAATATAACTAAAAATTAATATTATATTATTTTTAAATATTTTATTAAATAAAGTATAAAATTATTTTTTATATTTTATTAAAATAAATAAATAATAATAGAAAGTATATACTTTTTTAAATATATACTTAAATATTTATATATTTAATAGCGATAACTTTTATATATTTTATAAATTCCGCGCTTATAGTAATATAAATATAAACTTTTTATTATTATATTATAAGAAAACTTCGCTTCCTTTATTACCTTATAATAATAGTAAGCTACGCTTAAAGTAATTTTAAAAGGAAATGTAACGCTATATAAGTAAATTATAACCGCGAAAATTTTTTACTTAGAATATAGCTTTACTTTAAATTATAATAATCTTAAACTTAAAAGTTTATTATACTTTTTATTTTATTAAAAGCTAAGGTAAATATTAGTAAAATTATTTTAAAAAACGCTTTTATTTTTATATAAGTAATTATTAAATAAGTAGCGGAGTTTAAAAAGGTTTAGGGAGGCGCCCCCTTTACTCTAACTTTATTAATTAGTAATATCTTCTTAGCTATTATAGCCGCGGTTTCCTTTTTTTTATAGCTTTAGGGGAAGCGGAATTTCTCTAATATAAGCTATAATTATAGCTAAAGCGCTAAAGAAAACTATTAAAAAGTAAATTTCTAAGTAATATAAGTAATAGCTTATTATTTTTTTTAACTTTATTATTATTTTATTTTAAGTTTAAAGCTTTAAAATAATTATAATAAATATTAATTATAAACTTTATAAGTAAAGCTTAGCTTTTATAATAAGGAAACTATTTAATAATAATATTATAATAATATTTTAAGATATTATTTATAAGCTTTAATTTAATTTAAAGTAATTTTATATTATTTTTAAAGAAAAAAATACTTAATTAGTAAAAGTTATATTCTTATTATAAAAAAAGTATTAGCGTAAGCCTTATAATAAAATAGTAAGGAAGCTTTTTAAAAAAAATAATTAAATTATTAAATAAAGTTTTAATAATATAATTATATAGAAAAAGATATTATTTAAAAACTTAATAAAGTTTTTTAATAATTATTATTAATAATATAATAAATATAAATTAAATTTATAATAAAAATATAATAATATAAGCGGAGATTTTTAATATTAAACTATATATATTAAAAGTTTAACCTTAATAATATTTTAAATATTATTAATTTAGATATATTATTAAATATTATATAATAAAGCTATAATATAATAAATATTTTACCGCTTTATATATAAAAAGTAAATTTACTTACCTTATAGCTTATAAAAAAAATTATATTATTATTTTTTTTATTAAAAATTTTACTTTAAGTAAAATTAACTTTACTTTAAAATAAAAGTAATATAAGACTAAGCGAAAGATATATATATTACCTAACTTTAGAGGTTTATAAATTAAAACTTTATATATACCGCTTTTTCTCTTTTTTAGCGCTAATTAGAAATTAATAATAGCTAAGGCGGAAACGCTAAAAAGTAAATATAATAATACTTTTTTCTTTAACTTTAATTTTATACTTATTTATAGCTTTACTATAATAATTTAATTATTTTTTAAAATTAGCTATTATAAAATTTATTATAAAATAGTAAAACTTTTATATATATTTAAGCTATATAAATAAAGCCTTAATTAATTAGATTATTAAAGCTATTTTAATTAAATATAAGAAGTTAATTTATAGTAATAATAATAGCTAAGAGGATAAGTAAGCTATATAAACTCTATACTAAACTTAGTTTATATAAATTTTTACTATTACGGAGTCCGCTTCGGGGGAAATATTAGCTTCTAAATTACTAGTTAATACTTAACTTATTAAATATATAAAGTGCTAGGTATAGGTAAGGTTTAACTTAAAGCTAAGGTAACGCTTAAGGGGAGGGTTTTACTCCGGGCTCTCTAGTTTTTCCCTTTTTTAAAATATATATAAGATAGTTTTAAGCTATATAAGGTATATTAGCGTATAAATATTATTATTAATATTTATATATTAACTTTTTATTATAATAAGATAAGACTTATTATTTAATATTTTACTTTTTATAATATATTTATTATTAAGGAGATAATAATAATACTTATAATAGCTAAAGCTAAGGCTTAAAAAGTAAGTAATACTCTTATAATTATAAATTAGGGGTTATAAGGACTAAGTTAGTTTTTATAATATTCTTAATTTAGCTAAGAGTAATATAATAATAGTATTAAGATATATAAAAAGATAAACTAAGTATAAACCCTTAATAATAATAATTTTAAAAACGTATATAAAAAGCTTATTATAATAATATTAGTTATAATATTCTTTAAAGCTTATAGTATTATAATAGCTTTTAAAGCTAAACTTTAAAAAAATATATAATTACCTTAAACTTAACTAAAATCTAACTTTTATCTAAGTTTATTAAGTTAATTAAAAAAATTATTACTTAAGCTATATAGAAAGTATTTTTATAAATTATTAGCGCTAATATTAATTAAACTTACCTTACTTAAGCTTTTATAGCTATTACTAGCTATATATTAGTTAAGCTTCTGCCTTACACCGCCCTGCACCGCCCCGCGCTACGCTGCACCGCCCCGCTCCTTCCGCGCTATACCTTACAGACTTTCCTTTCTCCGCACTCCCTTACTTACCCCACTTTCTTATATTATTTAAGACTACCCCTAGGCAGTAAGCTTATTATATTATACCGCCGCTAGCTACCGCTATACTCTTATATAAGCGTATAGTAAGCTTTTCCTTTTATAGTTAGGAGGTTTTACCTTACTTTAGGGGATTTTTCCTACTTAATATATTATAGAAGCTTTAGATATTATAAAGGCCCCTAGTATATAAATAAAGAAATAAAAGTTAGTTAAGCTTATTTTTAGCTATTTTAATAAGAAAGTTATTAATTTAATAAAAAATATAATAATTAATATAAATACTTTATAGCTAACTTTATAAGAAATTATATAAGCTATAAATATAGCTTTAAAATATAATATTATATTAATAGTAAAATAGCTTCTTAGTAAAAATATTATAATTATATTTTATTTAAAGTATAAAAGATAAATAGTATTAGTTAAGTAAATCCTTATTATTTTTAAAAATAGTATAGTTTATATTTAGAAAACTTACTTTATAATTTTAAAAAGAGTTTATATAAAAGTAGCTAGAAATAATTAAGATTTACTTATATAATAAATTAAGGAAATTAATAAAGTTAATATTACTTAAACTAAAGCCTTTTAGCTTTAAAGCAAAGAATATATATATATACCTTATTTTAAGAATTATTAATATAATAAATATAAATAAATTAATATAAAAAACTAGTTATAAATATAAGAACTTCTTATATTAAAGTTTATAATATTATAACATAACTTTAATAATATTATTAATACTTTTAACTTAAATATATAATAAAATATTATTATAAGTAATTTTATTATAGCTTTTATATAGCTATAATATACTTAATAATAGTATTAATATACTAATATACTTTATATAGCTTAGAACTATTTAATATATATTTTAAAAAAGAGAAAAACTAAAAAGCTTCGAGTAAAACCCTCTTTTTAAGTATTACCTTAGCTTTAAGTTAAACCCCGCCTATACTTAGTATTTTATATATTTAATAAATAAAGTATTAATAAGTAATTAGAAAGCTAATATTTCTTTTAAAGTAAACTTTATAATAATAAAACTATATATAAACTAAGTTTAATATAAAGTTTATATAGCTTATTTATCCTCTTAGCTATTATTATTATTATAAATAAAATCTTTATAATTAATTAAGATAGCTTTAATAATATAATTAATTAAAGCCTTATTAATATAATTTAAAAATATATTAAAATTTTATTATTTTATAATAAACTTTATAATAGCTAATTTTAAAAAAATAGCTAAATTATTATAATAAAATTATAAATAAATATAAAGTTAAAGTTAAGGGAGGAGGTATTATTATATTTACTTTTTAGCGTTTCCGCCTTAGCTATTATTAGTTTCTAATTAACGCTAAAAAGGGAGAAGGGGCGGTATATATAAAGTTTTAATTTATAAACTTTTAAGGTTAAGTAGCGTATATTTCTTTTACTTAATTCTATACCGCTTTATTTTTAAAATAAAGTTAACTTTACTTTAAGTAAAACTTTTAATAAAAAAGATAATAATATAATTTTTTCTTATAAGCTATAAAGTAAATAAACTTACTTTTTATATATAAAATAATAAAATATTTATTATATTATAGCTTTATTATATAATATTTAATAATATATTTAAATTAATAATATTTAAAATATTATTAAAGTTAAACTTTTAATATATATAGTTTAGTATTAAAAATCTTTATTTATATTATTATATTTTAATTATAAATTTAATTTATATTTATTATATTATTTATAATAATTATTAAAAAGCTTTATTAAGTTTTTAAATAATATATTTTTATATATAATTATATTATTAAAACTTTATTTAAAAACTTAATTTTTTTTAAAAAGCTTTCTTATTACTTTATTATAAGGCTTATATTAATAATAATAATAATAATTTATACGCTAATATACCTTATATAGCTTAAAACTATCTTATATATATTTTAGAAAGGGGAAAAACCGGAGAACCTAAAGTAAAACCCTCCCCTTAAGCGTTACCCTAGCTTTAGGTTAAACCTTACCCGCACTTAGTATTTTATATATTTAATAAGTTAAATATTAACTAATAATTTAAAAGCTAATATTTCCCCTAAAGCGGACTTTACGGTAATAAAAATATATATAAACTAAGTTTAATATAAAGTTTATATAGCTTACTTATTTTTTTAGCTATTATTATTATTATAAATTAAATTCCTATATTTAATTAAAATAGCTTTAATAATTTAATTTATTAAGGCCTTATTAGTATAGCTTAAGAATATATAAAAATTTTCCTATTTTATAATAAACCTTATAATAGCTAATCTTAAAAGATAGCTAGATTATTATAGCGGAGCTATAAATAAGTATAAAGTTAGGGTTAAAAAAGGGGGTATTATTATATTTACTTTTTAGCATTTCCGCCTTAGCTATTATTAATTTCTAGTTAGCGCTAAAAAGGGAGAAAGAGTAATATATATAAAGTTTTAGTTTATAAACCTCTAAAGTTAGGTAATATATATATTTTTCGCTTAATCTTATATTACTCTTATTTAAAAGTAAAGTTAATTTTACTTAAGGTAAAATCTTTAATAAAAATAATAGTAATATAAGTTTTTCTTATAAATTATAAGGTAAGTAAATTTACCTTTTATATATAAAGTAGTAAAATATTTATTATATTATAACTTTATTATATAATATTTAATAATATATCTAAATTAGTAATATTTAAATATTATTAAAGTTAAATTTTTAGCGTATATAGTTTAATATTAAAAATCTCCGCTTATATTATTATATTTTTATTATAAATTTAGTTTATATTTACTATATTATTAATAATAATTATTAGGAAACTTTATTAAGTTTTAGAATAATATCTTTTTATATATAATTATATTATTAAAACCTTATTTAATAACTTGATTTTTTTCTAAAAAGCTTCCTTATTACTTTACTATAAGGCTTACGCTAATACCCCTTTTATAATAAAAATATAACCCCCGCTAATTAAGTATACCTTTTCTTTAAAAATAATATAAAGCTATTTTAAATTAAACTAAAGCTTATAAATAATATTTTAAAATATTATCGTAATATCGCTACTAAGTAGTTTTTTTATTATAAAGGCTTTAGCCTTACTTACGAAATTTATAGTTAATACTTATTATAGTTATTTTAAGGCCTTAAACTTAGAGCGGAGTAGCTATAAAGTTAGGATAAATTATAAGCTATTACTTATATTACTTAAAAACTTACTTTTTAATAATCTTCTCCGGCGCTTTAGCTATAATTATAGCTTATATCGGAGGAGTTCCGCTCTCCCTAAAGCTATAAAAAAAAGAAACCGCGGCTATAATAGCTAAGGAGATATTACTAACTAATAAAGTTAAAGTAAGGGGGGCATTTTAAGGCTTATATTAATAATTCTTTTATAATAAAAATATAACTTTTATTAATTAAGTATATTTTTTTAAAAAATAATATAAAGCTATTTTAAATTAAATTAAAGCTTAAATATAATATTTTAAGATATTATTATAATATTATTATTAAGTAATTTCCTTATTATAAAAGCTTAACTTTACTTATAAAATTTATAATTAATATTTATTATAATTATTTTAAAATTTTAAACTAAAAGTAAAATAATAATAAAATTAAAATAAATTATAAACTATTACTTATATTACTTAAGAATTTACTTTTTAATAATTTTCTTTAACGCTTTAGCTATAATTATAGCTTATATTAAAAAAGTTTTACTCTCCTTAAAGCTATAAAAAAAGAGGAAACCGCGGCTATAATAGCTAAGAAAATATTACTAACTAATAAAGTTAGAGTAAGGGGGGCGCCTCCTTAAACCTTTTTAAACTTTACTACTTATTTAATAATTACTTATATAAAAATAAAAGCGTCTCTTAAAATAATTTTACTAATATTTACTTTAGCTTTTAATAAAGTAATTAGTATAATAAACTTTTAAATTTAAAATTATTATAATTTAAAGTAAAGCTATATTTTAAGTAAAAACTTTTCGCGGTTATAATTAACTTATATAGTATTACCTTTCCTTTTAAAATTACTTTAAGTATAGCTTACTATTATTATAAAATAATAAAGGGAGCAAAGTTTACTTATAATATAAGAATAAAAAGTTTATATTTATATTATTATAAGCGCGGAACTTATAAAATATATAAAAGTTACTATAATATATTTAAAAAAAGAAAGTATATACTTAATATTTATTAAAAATAATATTAAAACTTATATTTTATAGAAAAGTAACTATATTTTATAATTTTAAAATTATTTATAATAAAACTATAAAATAACTATATATAAAAAATAACTATAAAGTTATATAAGTATTATAAAGCTATTATAACTTAATACTAAAACTAATTAAAAGATATATAATATACTTCCGGTTATAATATAATAATTAAATATAAAAAGTAAGTTTTTAAATTATATTAAAATCTTAAATAAGATTTTAAAAGCTATAGTTTATATTATAAGAAGTTTACCTTTAAGTTATAATCTTTTTATATATAGTTTATAATAATTTTTAATATTATAATTTAGTAAAAATTAGCTTTACTCTTAATATAACTTTTAAAATAAACTTTTATAATTTATATTTATATACTTTTCTTTCTCTTTTCTAACCTAATTATTATTATTTTTTTCTTTAATATATTTTATATAAGCTTCTCTTATAACTTTAATTTTTTTTAAAAAAATACTTATATTTAGTTTAAATTTAATTTTTTACCTTTTTTTTTAACTTAGTATTAATTCTTATATATTTTATTATACCTTATATAATTTACTCTTAGAACTAACTTTTATAAGCGGAGGACTATTTCTTAGATATCTCCTCTACTCCCTTTTTAGACTATTTAGCTCCCGCCGAAATAGCTCTTTTTATTAGAATATTAAAAGCCGCTTAATATAGTTTTATTCCTTAAGAAGAGATATTCTAAAATTTTATTACTAGCTTTCTCTAAGAATAAGAAATTAATAATCCTCGGGATATTCTAATCCCTAAAGGAAACCCCGCTAATTTAGCTATAAATTCCTAACGCTAATATTACTCTTTAATATTAAATTCTAGCTAAGATAAAAATATTAAACTTTTAAATATTATTAAGTTAGAAAAATATCTTATAATTTAAAAATATTAAAATTAGCTTAAAAACTTAAAAAACGCTTTTATTATAGCGCTTAAAATATATTATAAAAATAATAATAAGATTCTTAAAGCTTTAGATAATATATACTTAGATTTATATATATATTAGAGATTTTATAAATATAGCTTATTAGCTAAGGAATAAAATTAACTTATAAGCGATTAGCTTATATTTAAAAAATAATTAAATAATTTTTTAAAAAATCTTAAAAACTTAATAATAATAATAGCGGTTATTTTATAAATTACTAAATAATAAAATAATTAAACTCTTTATAATTTTTATATTTATCTAAAAAGTTTAGAAAAATATTTTAATACTTATTTTTTTAAAAAAAACTTACTTTAAATTACTTCTCCTAATTACTTCCTTAGCTATATACTAAAATCTTAAAATAATATTTATTATTATTTATATACTAAGGGCTTTTATAATATCTAAAGCTTTTATAATATATTAAGTAAGGAAAATCCCCTAAAATAAAGCAAAACCCCCTAACTATAAAGGAAAAGCTTATTATATACTTATATAAAGGTATAGTAGTAGTTAGCGGTAATATAGTATAATAAGCTTATTACCCGGGGGGTAATCTCGGATAATATAAAAAAATAAGGTAAGGAGGGGAGGGCGGAGAAAGGAAAGTCCGTAAAGTATAGGGCGGAAAGAGCGGGGTAGTATAGTATAGCGGCGTAGCGCGGAGCAGTGCAGGGCGGTGCGGGGCGGTACGAGGCGAGGCGGTATAGGGCGGGGCGGAGGAAGGAAAATCTAAAGGGGGGTAAGGTAAAGTAGCGAGGTAGCCGCTTTATTATATATTAATAATTAAAAAAGGGGGGGCTATATCTTTTTCTTTTTTACCTTTTTTTTCCTTTCCTCTTTTTTTTCTTTTTATTATTTTTAGAAAAAAGTATATTTCTAACCCCCTCCCTTAACTTTTCCTTTTAACTTTTATAATAAAGGGAAGGTAAAAAAATTATATAGCTATATTAATAAAATAATAGCGATAAATATACTTAAGATTATCTATAGTAAGCCTTATAACCTCTTTTATATTATATATATAGCCTAATTAGCTAATTATAAAGTCTTATATTAGAAATAATAAAATAAGTAATATTATATAACGCTAGCTATATATAAAGCTAATAAAGTATATAAGCTTATAATTAGCTAATTATTATAATTATACTAAGGCTTAGTATAAATATTAAAAAGTAAATAATATTAAAAGTTAAGCTAAAGTTAAAGCTTAAAATATTAACTAAGTTATAAATATATTTAAAAAAGTTATATATTACTATAATAAAAATAGCGTAATATATTAGTAAAGGAGGATAGCTAAGTAGCTTATTAATAAGTATAAAGTAAAATAAAGTAAAGTAAAGTAAAATTTTAAATATAGCTAATAGTAAGTAATAAGAGAGAATTTAAGTTAACTTACGCGATATATAAAGGCGGAATAAAGCGTTAAAGCTCTAACTTAATATAATAATAATAACGCTATAAGTAAGCGCCCTAGTAAAGTTAGCCGCTCCGGCGGCCGCCCCTAATATTACTCCTTTTATAATAATTATTAATATTTCTCCTTAGGAGTTTTATATATTAATATTAGCTTATCCCGGAATATTAAGTAAATAGATAACTATTAGTATAAGCGGAGCGGGAAGTAAAAAAGGGGGCGGAGCGATAATAATAACGATAGCGGTAATAAATATAGTAATCGGATTATAAGCGGAGTAGGTAGTAATAGCGGACGCGGAGAAGGAAGTAGAGGCGGTAGCGAAGGGCGCGGTAGCGGAGGCGCTAGCTTAGTTAACTATAATTATAGCGATAATAATAAAGTTTATAATAAAAGTAAGGGAGGCGGTACTTATAATAATAATAATTACTATTATTATTACCGCTACCGCTTAAGAGAACTATATTATAAGGTTCTTATAAGAGTTTTAGTTAAAAATATAAGTAAAAGTGCGGGACCTCCGATCTTTTATATATAATATAGCGTACGATATTAACTAGGTTTAGAGTAACCTTAATTAGGCGGTAGCAGATTACGTTAAAGTTAACTAATTTAGATATATTCCGGAGAATATTTTTAAGCTTTAGCGCACTCTTAACTTAAATCGCCTAAGGGCAGAGCGGGAGCCGGTGCCGAAGGAGGAGTCGGAGGCGGAGGATAGGGCGGCGGCCTAGACGCTAATTATTATTATATCGATATCGGGGAGCGGGTCGGATCTTAAAATAATATTAAGTAGATACTTTTAATTATTAAAAAATAGTTTTTTTAGCTTAATAAATCTAAGATTTTAATTTAAATAAGTTATATTAATATTACTATAATAACTTAATAAAATATTAATAAACTAACTTTAATATAAGTTATTATTATTATAATAGGTCTTCTAAGCCTTATTACTAATAAAATAAGAATTATCGCTTTAGAGAAAATAAAAGTAAATTAAACTTATTAAACTAAAAGTAAGATATCTAAACTTATTTTTATTATAAAAAGAAAGGCTATAAGAAATCTAACTATTAATCTAAATACTTAGAGAAGGTAAAGGTAGTAAAGTTTAAATAAACCTAAGCTAGTTTATCTAAAAAGGGTTTAAAAAACTTAAAAACGTTAATAGAAAAGTCCCTTTATTAATATCCTTAATAGAAAAAACTTTTAAAATTTCTAATACTTTTTAAATAAGACTTACCCCCTTTTAATATTTATAAAATTTAATACTTATAATAAAATCGATTTTATTAACTTTTCTTTTATAAAATAATACTCCTTATTACTTTTAAATAATAATCTTTTACTTTTTATAAGAGGAATTAGTAAATATATATTAATAAATAAGCTTTAGGAAATACTAGTTATACTTTATAATATAAATAATATTAAAAAGACATAAGTTTATTATTATTTTAATATCTTTAATATAGTAGTAAATAATAACCTTATTATTTTAAAAACACTTACTCTAATAGCTAAATAAATTTACTTATCTCTAAAGATTTTTAAATAATAATATAAGTTATTTTAATTATTATAAGCTTACCTTTTTAATATAGTAGAATTTATATAAGAAGTAAAATTTTACCTTTATATTTTTTAAGTTATATTAAACTTAATACTTCCCTCTTTTACGGATAAAGAAGATTTAAAGCTACTTTTAGTACTAGAGCTTAAATTACTACTAACTCTCGCTAGATTTAAAAATATATTTTCTAAATTAAAAATATTAATTTTTCTAAATAAGAAAAACGCTATTTACGCTATTAACTTAGTTAATAACGCTATACCTCCCTAAGGTTTTATTTACCCTCTCTCCTAAACTAAACTTAAGGTTTTTTAAGAATACTTTAATAACGCTTTTAGAAAAAGTTAAATTCGAGAATTCTAAAACCTTAGTAGCGCTCTTATTTTTTTTATCTTAAAGAAAGATAAGGAATTAGAACTTTATATAAACTATTAAAATTTTAATAAAGTAATAATTAAGAATTATTACCCTCTCCCCCTTATTTCGGAGATTATAAACTAAGTTTAAAGTACTATAATCTTTTTTAAGATTAACTTTTAATACGCTTATTAGCGTATTTATATTAAAAAAGGTAATAAATAGAAAATAGCTTTTTACTTATAATATAGCTATTTTTAATATTTTATTACTTTATCTAATTTTACGAATACCTTAGCGATTTTCTAATATTATATTAATTAAGTATTTAAAACTATTTATTTTAATAATATTTTTATTTACTTTAAAATAATAAAAGATTATACTTAATACTTTTATAAGATTTTAGCGAAACTTAAAGAAGCTAATTTATATATAAATATTACTAAATATATCTTTTATAAGAAAGCGGTTAAGTTTTTTAAATATATTATAAGTATATATAATATCTTAATAAACTTTAAAAAGATTTTAGCGGTTATAAACTAAGAGGAGCTACGCTTTTTTTATAATTTTTCAGTTTTTCTAGGTTTTTATAACTATTACTAGCGTTTTATTTTTTAATATTTTAATATTATCGCTCTCTTAACTAATATATTTAAAGGGAGCGAAAATAGTAAGAAACTTAGTTAATATAAACTTAACTTATTTTAATAGTTAGCGTTTCTAAAACTTAAAAAGGTATTTACTAAAGCCCCGCTATTTATATATTTTAATTTTAAAAAGTAAATATATATTAAAACTAATATATTAAACTTTATTATAGCTAATATCTTTTTATAGTATAATAATTAAAAATAATATTTTATTATTAATATTATTTATTTTATAACTTTTATATATTTTATA
This sequence comes from Ophiocordyceps camponoti-saundersi (nom. inval.), assembly GCA_003339415.1. Lineage (NCBI taxonomy): Eukaryota > Fungi > Ascomycota > Sordariomycetes > Hypocreales > Ophiocordycipitaceae > Ophiocordyceps > Ophiocordyceps camponoti-saundersi. The sequence continues at coordinate 51,386 of PDHQ01000109.1, forward strand.
AATTTTACGCTTATAATAATATAAATATAAATTTTTTATTTTTATATTATAAGTAAACTTAGCTCCCTTTACTATTTTATAATAATAGTAAACTATGCTTAAAATAACTTTAAGGGGGAGGGTAACGCTATATAAGTTAATTATAACTATAAAAATTTTTCACTTAAAATATAACTTTACTTTAAATTATAATAATCTTAAACTTAAAAGTTTACTATACTTATTACCTTATTAAAAGCTAAGGTAAATATTAATAAGATTATTTTAAGAGATATTTTTATCTCTATATAAGTAATTATTAAATAAATAGTAGAGTTTAAAAAAGTCTAAGGAGGCGCCCCTTTTACTTTAACTTTATTAGTTAGTAATATCTTTTTAATTATAATAGCCGCGGTTTCCTCTCTTTTCTATAGCTTTAGGGAGAGCGGAACTTTTCTAATATAAGCTATAATTATAGCTAAAGCGCTAGAGAAAATAATTAAAAAATAAGTTCCTAAGTAATATATAATATAGCTTATAATTTATTTTAACTTTATTATTACTCCGCTTTAAGTTTAAAGCTTTAAATTAATTATAATAAATATTAACTGCGGATTTTATAAGTAAAGCTAAGCTTTTATAATAAGGAAATTACTTAATAATAATATTATAAGAATATTTTAAAATATTATTTATAAGCTTAAGTTTAATTTAAAATAGCTTTATATTATTTTAAAAAAATATATTTAATTAGTAAAAATTATACTTTTATTATAAAAAAAATACTAGCGTAAGCTTTATAATAAAATAATAAGGAAGCTTTTTAAAAAAAATTAAGTTTTCGAATAAAGTTTTAATAATATTATTATATATAAAAAGATATTATTTAAAAACTTAATAAAGCTTCTTAATTATTATTATTAATAGCGTAATAGATATAAATTAAATTTATAATAAAAATATAATAATATAAATTAAAATTTTAAATATTAAATTATATATATTAAAAATCTAACTTTTATAATATTTTAAATATTACTAATTTAAATATATTATTAAATATTATATAATAAAGCTATAATATAATAAATATTTTACTACTTTATATATAAAAGGTAAGTTTATTTATTTTATAGCTTATAAGAAAAGATTATATTATTATTTTTTTATTAAAAATCTTACTTTAAGTAAAGTTAACTTTATTTTAAAATAAAACTAAGCGAAAAATATATATATTACTTAACTTTAAAAGTTTATAAATTAAAACTTTATATATACCGCCTTTTCTCCCCTTTTAGCGCTAACTAGAAACTAATAATAGCGGAGGCAGAAACGCTAAAAAGTAAATATAATAATACCTTCTCCTCTAACTTTAATTTTATATTTATTTATAGCTTTATTATAATAATTTAGCTATTTTTAAAATTAGCTATTATAAGGTTATTTTCAAGTAATAAAACTTTTATATATTCTTATAATATATTAATAAAGCCTTAATTAATTAGATTATTAAGGCTATTTTAATTAAATATAAAGATTTTATTTATAATAATAATAATAGCTAAAAAATAAGTAAGCTATATAAACTTTATATTAAACTTAGTTTATATATACCCTTATTATTATAAAGTTTACTTTAAAAGAAATATTAGCTTTAAAATTACTAATTAATACCTAACTTATAAAATATATAAAATGCTAAGTATAATCGGGGTTTAACTTAAAGCTAAGGTAATATTTAAAAGAAGGGTTTTACTTTAAGCTTTCCGGTTTTTCCCTTTTTTAGAATATATATAAAATAGTTTAAAGCTATATATAAGGTATACTAGTATATAAATATTATTATTATTAATATAATATTCTATTATCGCTTATTAATTATAAAAACTTGATAGCTTTAAAGTTTATTATATAATAGCTAAAAAAGAATTTTTACTAATATTAAATCTTTTAAATATTAATACTATTATATAGAAAAATTAATATTTCTAGTTAAGGTAATTTTAAATTACTTAAACTTATAATTAATTATATAATAATTAAATTTAAACTACTATTAATAATATTAAGTAACTTACTTATTACTTTTTAATTTCTATATTTTTTCTAAGCTAAGCTATAATAACTTTACTAATTACTTTTTAAGAAAACTATAATATATATTTAAAGTAAGCTTTATAATAAAAAAGTTAAATATTTTATATAAAAGAATTCTTATAAGATATTTAATAATACTTTTATAAATCGCCTAACCTTTAATAATATTTTATTAAAATTTCCCTTTTAAAGATTTTACTTAGATTTTCCTTAAAAATTTTATTATTTCTATACTTAGGAAATTATTAAGATTTCCATTTAAGATTTCTTTATAATAACTCTAAGGATTTTACTAAGATTTCTAACTAGATTTAGTATAAAAATATACTTTTAGAAATCTCCGGATTTTATTAGAAAATCTTTATATCTTAGGAAATTACTATATATTAGAAAATCTTTATTTTACTAATATATACGGAAATTACCGTAAGATCCCTTTAAGTAAATATTATTAAAATTATATTAAGAAATTTTCCTTAAGCTCCTAGCTATATAATTAGCTTATTATTCCTTTAAATAATAATTTAGATTTTTCTATAATTATATTTTTAGTTTTTAAAAACTTTTACTTATACTTATCCTTTTTATAATAGCTATTTTATAATTTTATAATTAATAGCTAGCTTATCTCCCTTTTTTATATATTATATTTAGTAGCTAGCTTAATATATATATAATTATTAATAAATTATATATATAAGCGTATATTAACTAGTAATAATTTTATATTTTACTAACTTATAGATTTTAAGCTATAAAGGTAATAAGTTAAACTTAAAATATTTTTACTAATAAATTATATAAGTATAGACTTTTAGCTTAGAAGAAAGCTTCGCTATATTTATAATATAACTTTAGCTATATATTATTTTTTTTACTTTTAAACTTCTTAAAGTAATTAAGGAAGAAATTATAGCTAGGAAAGAAAAAGCTTATATTTTTAATATTTATAAAAAAGTAAAGAAACTTTACCCCTTTAAAAGTAAATTTCCTCTTTTATAATATAGAGAAATAAAGCTAGTTAGAAAGTATTTATTATATTAAGATAATTTTTAAGAAACTAGATTACTTATTATAATTAATTATTTTTTAATTAACTTAAATATAGTTATAAATTATTATAAATTATTTAAATAGGTAAATTAATTAAAATATATATTTAATAATATATTTTATTTATTTAAAATTCTTTTAGAAAATTAGCTAGCTTTTATTTAAGAATACTTTTAAATTCTAAATAATATTAACAGTAAAGATAAGTAACTTACCTTATAAAAAAAAAGTAAAAAAAGTAAGCTCCTCTTTTAAGAAGAAAGTAAGGAAAATATTAAAATCCCCTTTTAAGAGAAAAGTAAGGAAAAGGCTAAGTTTTTTCTGCTAGATAAAAGTAAAAAAACTTTTATATTATAAAAATCCTTTTTAAAAAAACTATCTACTTTAAAAAAGAATATTTTAAGGAAATAGTATTTTTTAAATCCTCCTATATTATTATTTAATTTAAAAAAACTTACACTATTTTCTTTAAAAAAGAAAAAGCTAGCGCGGATAATAAATAAAATTTTATATTCTTATTATACTTATTTTTAAAATTTAACTTTAAAGTTAGATAATAATTTATAATTATATAGTAAATTAAATTTATAAAAACTATTTAAATAATAAGTTTAGCTATAAATTTAAAATATTAAATAGTTTAAGTTAGCTAATATATTTATTATTATTTTAAATTAAATTAAGGAAACTAATTATTAAGGGACTAGTTAAAGGGGTGCTTATTTACTAAGCTATATATAATAATAATCACGTATAAAGAGCTTCTAAGGAAGCCGCACTCTAGCGTGCTAAATAGCTATATATACCGCTCTTTCCTTTAAAGCCTATTTGCCTTCCTATTTAACTATCCTTCCCGTTCCGTTCTATTTAATCCTTCCGCTATAAGCTTCTAAGCCGGATAGCGGTAGCCTTATTATTTAATCGTAAGGCTAATTTATAAGTCTAACGTTTAAGTTTATAACCCGAATATAATATAAGGGCTAGACCTTAATATAAGGTCCCTTCCCTCTCCCGTAAGTGCGGGATCCGTTATATAGTATACGGTAAGGTCGGGCAAAAGATTTTCCGCTAGCCCGCCCTACTTTTCTATAGCTTTTATAATATCTACTTATTAAACCTTTTATTTCTTCCTTTCTTCCTTCTATAGCCCTATCGTTATTATTATTATTATTATTATTAATACTATTATTATTATCGTTATTAGTAAGGAAATCCGCTGCCCGTTTTATAGGTTTAATTATACTTACGTTTTTCCTGCTAATAGGGATATCTTAGCTTAGCAAGTATAATAGTTATTTTTAAGATATCGCCGCCGCCGCTAGCGCCGCCGTTAACTCTGCCGCTACCGCTATCGCTAATAAAGATAACGAGAACGATAAGGGCGATAATAGTAACGAAGAAGTTAACGAAGATAATATCGCTAGCGATAATAAAGGCCTCGAATATAAGGAAAATTTTCCGACTTTTGTAAAATAGTTCGTTTAAGAAAGTTAGCCTCTTATAGCAGCCTCTTTTTCTTCTTCTATTATTCCTCCTTCTCCTCCTAAAATAAGTCTCTCCCTTAATATATTTTATAGCTTATTATATAAAACTTATCGATCTTATATTTAAGAGGGCAGTTTATCTATTATAAGGGACGCGTTACTTATAATATTTTTCTTAGGTTATCGTACGGAGAAGCTCTTAGCCTTAGGCCCCTTATTAGCTTTCCCCGTCTCCTCCTCTTATTACGGTAAGTCTTTATCTAGCCTAATTAGCGGCTTTTTTACTAATATTATATTTTCCGTAGCCTATCTTATAGAAGAAGATATTCCGGGCTAAGATTCCTATCCTCGCCGCCGTAGCCGTCGCCGCCCCCGCTCCCGCTTCCTCTCTTTCTCCTCCTCCCGCCCCCGCTACTAGCTTTATTAATAACGAAAATAACGATAAAGGCGAGGATAAGGAAAATAACGATAATAATAAGAGGGCTTTTCGAGAGTATTTATATTTTCGCTATATTAAGTAAGGATATAAGTATCGTAACTAAGCTATAATATTAGAATATATAGGGAAATAAAAACCTCGTATATCTTATATAAAATATATATTTTTATACTAAACTTATATACTAGCCCCTTAGCTCCTAGTTTTAGCTTATATAGCGTAATATATTACTATTAATACTAAAAATCCGCTAATAGTAATAAAAGCTAATAAAGCGCTTTAGGTAGCGATTATAATAGCTTAGGCCTTAACGATATTAGCTAAGCTTAAGCTTATATATAGTAGTGCTTTTTTTATTATATAGTTTATATTTTTAATTTTACTATATAGAACGCGGAAAGCTAATTTATCTTAGCTAAAGAGTATATTAACGCTATCCTTAATATCGCCCCCCCTTATAAGCTTTTAGGCTTTAGGGGGTTAGCTAATATTTTAATATTAAAGGAAAAGGTTATTATTTTAGAGCGTAACGCCGCTATTACCGCCGCCGCTATACCCGTTACCGCCGCCGCTAAACCGATAACTTCGACGCTATCGCGCCGCCGCCGTTACTTAGCTAAGGAGTCGTTATCTATAAAGAAGCAGCGCCGCTAAATATTATAAAGGGGGGGGGGGGGGGGGGGGTTTTCGCGCCTAAAAGTGCGCTTTTTAATATAAATTCTCCGCTAGTTATTTTACCGTGCGTTTCCTAATATCTTGCCTATTATTATATATAGCTAAACCGTATAAAGCTTTAAAGCGATTAAGAGCGGCGGTACCTTTAAGTTTTACTAAAGGTTCCTATATTAGGTTTTAATAACCTTTCTATTTAACGAAGACCTCTTATCTCCTACCTTTACTTACTTTCTTCTATTTAGCCGAGACGATTTTTTTAACTTCCTATTCTTCCTCCTTATTAATTAGTATTATAAGAGGCTATAAATTAGTAACTTCTTATCTAAGTAAGGGGTCTAAAGCTACCTTTTTAAGTAAATCTACGCTAAAGTAATTATAAGCTTTTATTAGTAATCTTATAAGTTTAACGAGGGAAGGGTTAATAACCCGCGCTATTATAAACTTAGTATTTTTCTAATTAAGCTTTTTCTTAAGCCTTACGCTAGGGAAATTATATAGATTAAGCTAAACTTTATCGCTAACTTTAAAGCGCTTAGCCGCTTATCGATTCTTATTAGCTTAAAACTCCTAAGTTTATAAAAATAAAATATTAGCAGCTTAATAAAGGTTTATTACTTATTATAATTATTTTATAAATTCCTTAGCCTAGCTTTTAGGATTCCTTATTAATAATTACGGAGTATCTAAGTTTAATAATATTATTATCGGAGCTTAGAACTTATAAGTTACGAAGAATAGCGTTATTCCTATAGCTAAGTAAACTCTACTATTTAGCGTAAGCTAGGCTATAGGAAGCTATTTATCTTAGTTATCCTAATTATAAGAAATTACCGCTTAGAGGTAAGCTTATATATTTTAATTAACCCTCTCGTATCCTTTATTAGTTTATAAATAGTAAGCTATATTAAGTATTTAATTAATCTTATAAAGTTAGTAAAGATAGCTTTAGAATTCGCTTATCTAATTAGTTCCTTTATTACTTACGATAGTGCTTAGCTATTAGTAAAACCGTATAAAATATTAGAGAAACCGCTTTATATAAAGCGGAGCGTTTATTAAGAGTATTAGCTTAAGTAGGATCTTTTTACTAAGGCGGTTTTTAATTACCTATAAGTGCTTATTTCCGCGTTCTATAAGCGGGAAATCTATTATAAAATCTATTTATATATATTAATAAAACTAATCTAAGGTAGGTAATAACTTAAGGAGGGTAGCCCGATATTATTTCTAAGCCTTAGTCTTATTATAAATATTATAGTTCTTAAGGAATTAACGAATATATTATTATTAAAGCGGCTAGAAGAAGTCGCGGGTTATAAGGGCTACTATGCCTTCTCTCTTAAAATAACTAACTAAGGCTAAGTTATAGATTATTTAAATAAGACGATTTTATAATATATTAAGCGGGGAAGCTAGTGCCTTCTTAGAGTTTTTTATTATAGTAACCGGGGCTCCTAGGACCTAAAGCCTATCGCGGAAATATAATCTTCTTTTAATATTAATATAGTAATCTATAATTTAAACCTTAAATTATAGCTTTAGAGATAGTAAGCGATCTCCCTTTATTATAGCTTAATATACCTCCTAAAAAACCGAGTCTTATAATACCGTCCTATTTTAAAGTTCCTAAAGTTTATTATTAGAGAAAACTTAAGTTTTTAGTAGAACGTTATTTTATAGATTTATAGCGTTTTCCGTAGCTATACTTACGTTTTATTATCTATCTTCGCCTTCCTCTTCTTCCGGGATATTAGTAAGGTCTCCTAAAATATTAATTACTATTACTTATAAGTAGAATTATAAGGCTTTTTCGGGAATTATTTATATAAAGCGGGCGTTTTCCTCCTCCGTAATTAAGGGTTTATTTTAATCCCTATAGGAAAAGGCATCTAAAACTATAGCTTATTTACTAAGTCGATAACGGATCTTAAAGTTAAATCGTAATAGGTACTCTACCTAATACGCTTATTATTCTAATAGGTGCTAGCAAGTTATAAAATACTCTAAGTTCTTATAATTAGTAATAATATTAAAGCTATTATAACTATATAGTTTAGTATATTATTATTTTAAATATTTAATAATCGCTAATATCTCTTTATTATATATAAGATAGTTATATTCGGCCGCGTTTATTTTTACGGAAAAGAACGCTATTAGTTATTTCTATCTATCTTATTCTTAGTAAAGATAACCTCTTACGGCGTAAGCGCTAGTATCTACTTCTAAAAATATAAGGTCTCCGAAGTTCTATTTTACTAATAAAGGGGCCCTTATAAATAGATTCTTAACTTCTTAAAAAGCTTATTCCTAATCGGGGCCCTAGACGAACTTAACCCCTTTCTTTATTAGGTTTATTAATAATTCTATTACCTTAATAAAATCCGTAATAAAAAGATAGTAAAAGTTAGCAAAACCTAGGAATCCGCGAAGGCCCTTAAGGGAAATCGGCGCGGCCTAGTTAACGATTATCTTAATCTTTTCTAAGTTTACTTAAAGCTTAACTCCCGCTAGTATTATAAACCCTAGGTATTTTACCTTCTTAACTATAAATTTATACTTATCCGGGTTTAGATAAAGCTTATACTCTTAAAGTTTACGGAGAACTAAGTATACCTTATAGAAATAGTCCTCCTTAGTACTATTTAAGTAAATAATAATATTATCTATATAAGCTAAATAGAACTTATCGAGATATAGTTAGAGGATATTATTAATATATTTTTAGAAGGTAGCGGGGGCCCTTATAAGTTTAAATAAGGTAACTATTTATTCGAAGAGGCTATACTAAGTCTTAAACGCTATCTTCTATTCCTCTCCTTTAGTAATTTATACCTTATAGAAAGCTTATATAATATCTAGCTTTATAAGCTATTAAGACTTAGCTAATAACCGAAAGGTATTATTAAGTAAAAAGAGCAGGTATCTATTTAGGACTATAATCGCGTTTAGTATATAAAAATCTATATAAAACTATAATCCTCCCTTAAGTTTCCTTACGAAGAGGACTAAGGCACTTATAAGCAAGCTACTAAGTTAAATAAAGCCTTTTTAGAAGAGGTCTTATAATATCTTTTTAAGGATAAGTAATTCCTCCCTTAATATATTATAAAAAGGGCTAAATAAGATTTAAGGTTCTTTACTATTTATTTCTTTCTTAAGTAATATATAGTAATTTATATTTTCTTTATATAAGTTTAACTTATTTACTTCTTACTTACGGAAAAGAGGAAGTATATCGTAGAATTCTATTAGGATTTATTCTTATAGTTAGTTATCTATTAAAGGAATCTTATCTTATAACGCCTTTTCTACGTTTTTAACTCTTACTACTTAGATCTCTAAATATTTAGCAAAGTCCTTTTTTTAATAGCGTAGTTTTTTCTACCTCCTCTTTACTTCTCCGATAAAAGTTAAGCTATAGAGGTATACCGCCTTTAAGATCTCCTTCGTTAGTTAGGAGTAAATATTAGTAACCCGCACCTATTACTATAAATCTCTATACTATACTTATTTTTTATAAGGGACTAAGTAAGATTTTATATATTATAGCTAAGGCTTACTAAAGATAATTAGGAAATCGAGATCTAGTATTATATATATTATAATTAATTAACTAAAGCTATTTATCTTAAGCGAGAGTTAGGCGATACTTAATACCTTTAGTTTACTTATTATTACCCTTTTTACTTATTAAGCTAAGATTCTTTCTATTAGTATTTATAAGTTTTATATTAGCTATAAGTATATTACGGAATAGCTTTTATAGCTTTTATTAACTAATATATCTATTAGTTCTAAGTTATTTAAGATTACGGGAATCTTAGTAAATAGGGCTTATAGTTTAAAATAAAGGATATTTTTCTTTTCCTTTATCTATATTACCTTATCCTCTAGGACGCTATAATATCTTAAAGCTATTCTTTTCCTTAGTTATTATCGGAATTATATTCCTTAATTTAAGGTAAGATTTCTATATAGTTAATATAAGTTTCTCTTAAAGCTTTCTATTATAGCCTTTATAAAGGTTAGAAATTATAGTTATATATAAGGTATATATTTATTCTATACTTAATATAAAGACTTAATATTTTACGTTATTCTAGCACTAATCTCTTTACTTACTTAGCTTAAGGGGTATTTCGTAATACTTAAGTAAGAGTTTTATTATAACCGCTATCTTTTCCTTTTAGCTTCTTCTTCTTCTTATCTCCTATCGTATTTATCGGAATATCTTTATTTATATTTTTTCTTATACCTAAGTTTACGGGAACGCCCCTAGCGCCTCCTAAGTATTTATTCGGGTTAGGTTAGTATTTCTTAGCCGCCCTAAGAAAGCGTAAGGTTTATTTAAAAAACTAAGTAAAACCTTATAAGTAATTAATAAATAAAGAGTATTCGTAAGGTATATTAATAGTAACTAGAAAATCTCGAAATATTAAAGAAAGGGCCCCGCGTAGCTAAGTTAGTTTTACGGAATTATCCTAACTTATAAATCTAATAATAGTTACTAGGACCTTTTTAAACTTAGGAATAAAGTTATTAAATATCTATCTATTACGGTAAACTAAAGTCTAGAGCTTATCTTAAGCCCTTTTTCGTTCCTAAATATTACTAAAAGTTTAATAAAAGTAGTTAAAAAAGTCCTTTAGGTGCCTCTTTCTACTAAGGCTATTAGATTACTTGAAAGCTAATATTTTTTATATTTTATTCTTAGGAAGGTAATTTAGGATCCGTATTTAGATATAATTTATATTACTAGCTTTACTCTAAAGCTTATCGATATTATATTAGTAAACTAGCCGGCTTATAAAGAAATAAAAAGAATCTAATAATCTATCTTACTTAAGCTAAGGTTTTTTCTATCTTATAAAGGCTATATTAATCTAAGCTTAGTTAGGCGTAGCTTTAATAAAGGTTAGTTTAATAAGGTCTATTTATAGTATTTCCTTAAAAGCGTTCGTACGCGCGGCTATAAGTTACTCTACGTATTCCGCTTCCTTTATCGCGAGAAAAGTTATAGCTTATTACTAGATAATAAACTATATTTCTTATAATATAGCTTTTTACTCCGCTTCCTTATCTATAAGAAAGGTATTAGCTTATTCTTTAAAGTGCTATTCTATATATTTTAAGATTTACTAATAACGTTCCTTCCTATCCTTTATTATATATTATATTATTTATATTTATTATTCTAATTACTAAACTTATAGCTCTTACTATAAGGGTTATTAATATCTGCTAAAGCTAGCTTAAGATTATTAAAGCTTTTCTATTTAGTTTTATAAGTTAGCTATTCTAATCTAATCTAATCTAATTAATCTATTAATATTAAAAATAAAAGTAGAAGTCTATAAGAAAAAGATACGTAATTTTATTAAGGGATTAGTTAAAAGGGTACTTATTTACTAGGCTATATATAATAATAATCACGTATAGAGAGCTTCTAAGGAAGCCGCACTCTAGCGTGCTAAATAGCTATATATACCGCTCTTTCTTTTAGAGCTTATTTGCCTTCCTGTTTAACTATCCTTCCCGTTCCGTTCTATTTAATCTTTCCGCTATAGGCCTCTAGGCCGGATAGCGGTAGCCTTATTATTTAATCGTGAGGCTAATCCGTAAGTCTAACATTTAGGTTTATAACCCGAATATAATATAAGGGCTAGACCTTAATACTAATTAAATTATTTTTTATTAAAATATTAACTAATTTATAATTATTTTATAATAAGTTATACTTATAGCTTAAAGTAAAGATTATATATATAAATTTATATAGCTTATTTTTTTTTAAAGTTATATTATAAAATAATATTCTAAAAACTTAAACTTATAACTTAAATTAAAACTTACTTTTTTTAATTTTAAAATTTAAGGATAAGTAAAAGCTTTATAAAAAAGGTTTACTATTTAACTTAATATTACCGCTCTTATTATATAAAAATAAAGCTTTATATTTAAAGATATATTTATTAAAAAAGATTTCTAATTATAAATATTAAAAATAAAAAAAATAGCTTAAGTAGCTTCTTATCTTAAATAATTTATATTAATAATTATTTTTTCCTAACTTAATATTTTTTTCTAAAAAACTTTTTAATAGCTAATTAGTAAAAATACCTTAGGTAAATAGATATATAAATATAAATAGCTTATCTTAAACTTTTAAACTAAGCTAATTAAAGGAGTTTAAGGTATTTTATAAAATAATATTACTTAATATATAGCTTTAAATAAGTTACTTTAATAATAATATAAGGTAAATAAACTTAAGGAGAAGTCCTTATAAAATCTAAACTATTAACCGGATTATAAATTAAATAACTCTTTTAGAAAGCTGCTAGATAATACTTAGAGAATATTCGATAAGAATATTAAGTTTAAAATAAAAATAAAATAGCTTTTTTTTAAAAAAAATAAAGAAAGCTTAAAAAATAATCTTATTTTTATTAATCTTACTTATAAACTTATATAATAAAATCCTAATACTAATAAAGTTTTTATAATCTTTTCTAAGATATATAATATAATTTTTAATATTTTAAAATATTATTTAAATAATAAAACTAACTTATTTAAACTATTTATATAAGTGCTTATAATAATTTTTATTCTTTATAATAAATAATAAAGGTATAAATAACTAATATAAAAATATAATAACTACTTTATAATATAATATAAAAAGTCTAGTATTTTATTATACTTATTATATAAATAAATAACTAAAGTTATTATTTTATACCTTAAAAGTATTAGTATAATATATTATTACCTTTATATATAAGGCTCCGGCCCTTTAAGGCTAAGAATAATATAGACCTTTAAGACCTTATACGGATCCGTTATAGTCGGCGTTTCTAAACTCTACGAAAATAGGTAATACGGAAAGCCGAATATTAAACTAACTATAATACTTTCCGGACTTCCGAAAATACTCCTAAATACGTTATCTTCTAATATATAGAATAACCCTCTCCTTAACCGGAAAAGTTACTACGTTTATAAGAAATTAAGTATTTAGAGAAGAGGTTTTCTTACTACTTAGTAAATAAAAAATTTAATTACTTACTCTCTTCCTTACCTTTTAAATAATTCTATTATTAACTTATTATTATAAAATTATTACTATTTTAATCTAATTTAAATACGCTTTTATATCTAATAATCCTATTATCTAAATTTTTATTACTAGATAATTAATTATCTTCCTAACCTTAAACTAATCGAAAATATTATTTAACTTTTATTTAGTATTTATATAATAGTAATTCCTCTTATTTTAAAAAAGCTATAAAAAATCTAGAAAAAATAATAAAAATACTTACGGATAGATAAGCTATATTTTAGCTAAGAAATATATCTTCTAAGGTTCGGTATAATTTTTCGAAGCTTTAGGGCTTAAAGAATTATCTTATATAAGCTTTATATATAGAAAATACCCTTATTCGCGAGAAACTTTAACTTACTATATAGTAAGAAAGTAATATTAAAACTAAAGACGCCTTAGCCCTTATAAGGCTATTTATTAATAACGGTCCCTTAATATAAATAAAATATATTAAAGATACTAAAATTACCTAAGATAAGTTAAAAAATTTTTATAATCCCTTTTCCTTTATATTAAATTTCCTTCTTATAGGTAATTTATTTAATATATATTATATAGAAGGTAATATAGAAGTTTATCTTAATAAGATAAAATTAAGCTATAAAAAGCTTCTTTCTAAAAATATCGAAATATTTAAAATTATTATAATAAGCTTAACGCTTATAAGCTTATAAAACGAATATCGAGGCTTTATAATAAATATTATATAAGCCTTACGAAATAATAAAAAAGCGTATACCCTTAAGACCTTTTTTTTTTCCCTTATAAACGAAGAGAAAAGAAATATTTCTTTAGCTTTAACTACTTCTAAGAAAGTTTTATATACCTCTTATAAAAGTAAAAAGCCTTATAAGTAAAAGAAAGAAATTATTTTTTACCCGAATTATAAAAATAAAAGGTATAAAGTAGATTTATACTAATATTTATACCTCTATAAAGCACCTAATTAGTAAGAATAAAAGGATACCTTTTCGGAAAAAAAGAGAAAAATATAGTAAATAAAGGCTTTATTAAAAGCCCGGAAAGAGAGGAAAATAAAGGAAAAAATTATAGCTATTATGAATTCCCCTATTAGTCCTATTCTAAAGGAAATAAAAAATCCTTATTATAAACCGCCTCGAAAAACGACTAAGAAAATAGTCCTTCTTATAAAAAATAATCGAATAACTAAATTAAATTTAAACGAAGAAAAGATCGAAGAAGAAAAAGAAAAAGTTAAAGAAAAATAAAAGGAATAATCTAATTCTAATAAAGAAGTCGAATTTACTAATATCCTTATATAGGTAAATAATACCTTTCTTCCTTTTATTAATAATATAACTAATAATAATACTATAAGATCTATAAATTTAAATATTAATAGTAATAAATTACGAAAGATATAAAATTCTATTTTTTCTACTTTTAATATTTATAGTAATAATAAAAATATAATATATTTGCTTTATAATATAGGTATAATAAAATATATAATATTTAATAAAGAATTATTAATTAACTATAAGCTTATTAGTATAAAGGTATAATAGGGAAAAGTAAATACTATAATAGAAAAGGGAGCTAGAGATATTATTTTCTAATTTAAAAATAATAAATAATATTATAAATTAAGTAATATATTTTATATACCTAAATTAAGTATTAATATATTATTATAATCTTACTTTAATAAAATAAGTACTTTAATTTATATAGAAATAGTATAATTATTTATAAATAATAAAGAGATAGCTAAAAGCTATAAATTTAATAATCTTTATTATTTACCTTACTTAATTACTAAGTATAAGTATAATAAACTTAAGAGGAATATAAATAATAAAGAATATATATTAAATACTAGTAAAGAAATAGATTTATTTCTATAGTATAAAAAATTAGGGTATATTAATTATAGAATTCTAATTAGATTCTTAAAAAGTAAAGATAATACTATTAAATTTAATTATAATAGTATTAAATAAGTAAAATAATATAAAAAGTATATATAAGCTAAATTAACTAATAAGATTAATAAGAAAGCTTCTACTATATAGTATATATACTTAGAAAAAATAAGTATAGATATTTAGGGTCCTATTAAAATTCCTACTTATAATAAATATACGTATTTTATTACGTTTTTAGACTCTTATATTAGATTCTTAGATATAGTACTTATAAAAATAAAATATAGTGCTTTATAAGAATTTATTAATTATAAAATAAGGGTTAAAAATAATAATAATAATATTAAAATAAAGTAAGTCTTTATAGATAACGCTAAGGAATTTATATATAATATAAAAGACTATTATATAAAATAAGGTATTATTTTTAATACTAGCCCGCCTAATACTAAGGAGCCTAATAGTAAAATAGAAAGAATAAATAAAATATTATTAGATAAAGTATATGCTATTTTATATATAGCTAACCTGCCCTATTATCTATAAGGGGAAGCTATTATTACTGCTACTTATCTATATAATAGGTCTCTATATAGTAAATTAAGCTATAAGACTCCTTACGAATTAAAAAATAATATTACTTTATCTATTAAAAAATTAGATAAGATTAAAATATTTAATAGTATTATTTACTATAAAAATAAGAATCCTAGTACTAAATTAGACCCTCGGGCTAATAAAGGAATTATTATAGGCTACTTAGATAACGCTTATAAGATCTAGGATTTTAATAAAAGAACTATAATTATATTACGAGATATAGTTATTTTAGAAAATAACTTTATATAAAGGGATAATAATAATAAAGAAGAAGAAAATAATATATAGCTAGATTTTAATACTATTCCTTCTATAACTCGATCCCTTATAGCGGAGAAAGAGAAGGAAATAGCAGAATTAGCTAATAAATAATTACTATAAGAATATAATAGTAGTAAAAATAATAAAATAAAGGATCTACCTTCTATAGAAGTAAGAATACCTAAAAAGCTTATAGAAGAATTAAAAGACTACGAATCTTACCTTAAAATAAATAATATTCTAAAAGAAAAAAATATTATAGCTATTTTATATACGCTAGAAAATCTAAATCCTATAGAGCCTAAAATAACTAAATAGGCTTTAAATAGTAATAATAAATTAGATTAGAAAAAAGCTATATAATCTAAAATAGATAAATTAATTAAATAAGAAACTAAGGAAATTAAAATAATACCTAAGGATAGAAATCCTTTAGGAGGCCGTTAGGTTTATAAGCTTAAAAAGGATAATAATAATAATATAACTAAATATAAAGCCCGCTTTATAATATAAGGCTTTAATTAGGTATACGGCTTAGACTACTTAGAAACGTTTTCTACTACTACCTAACCTAAAAGTATAAGGTTATTATTATTAATAGCTTTATAAAATAATTTAATAGTAAAGTAATATAATATAAAGAATACCTTTATTTACGCTAAAAAAGATACTAAAATTTATATAAAATTACTTACTAAATTTAAGGAATTTATAATAAAGGATTATTATAATAAAAATAATATAAAGCTTCTTTCGAATTATAAAGACTTAATTAAAACTAATAACTTAGTTTTAAAATTAAGAAAAGCGTTATACGGCTTAAAATAAAGTCCTAAACTATAGTATAATTATTTAGCTACTACGCTAAAAAAATAGGGATTTTATCCTCTTTTATTAGATAAAGGGGTATTTTTAAATAAAAAGCTAAAAATAGCCTTAGCAATATACGTCGACGATATATTAGTAGCCGCTAAGAATAATAATATTATAATAAATAAATTATAGAAATTAAATAAAGACTTAAAAGTATAAGATTCAGGCTATCTATAAGACTTTTTAGGTATATATATTATTTTTAATAGGCAAAATAATACGCTAAAAATAACCTAAGAAAAGTATACTAGAAATAAGCTTAAAGAATTAAATAAAGAATATATAGGCTTCTTAGATATACCTTCGAAGCTTAGAAATAAATTAAAGAAAGCTATTATATAGCCTAATAAAGAAATAATATTATAATATTAGAGGGAAATAGGCTCTCTATTATATTTAGCCTTATAAATAAGACCCGATATATTATATTCTATTATATCTTATACTAAATTTAGTAGTAAACCTAATATTATATATATAAATATTTTAAATACTATTTAGAAATATTTAAATAAATATCTAGATAAAGCTATTATATATAAAGGTAATATACCTTATAATAGCTATTATATTTAAGGTTTTTTAGATACTAGCTAGGCCTCTAATTTAATAGAAAGAAAAAGTATTTTAAGTTATTATTTCTTTATATATAATAATATTATAAGCTAGTCCTATGCTAAATAAAAAGCTATAGTACTTAGCAGCTACGAGGCTAAGTTTATAAGTCTAAGGGAGGCTAATAAAAAAGCCTTATACCTTAATAAGCTATTTTTATTAATAAATAATAGCTTAAATATTAAAATACTTACTATAATACCTTATTTATTAATAGATAATATTATAGCTTTAAGGCTAGTAGAAAATCCTAAATTTTATAAAAGGTTAAAATATATTAACTTAACTTATTTCTATTTAAGATAAAACTTAAGAAATAAACTTATAAATATTTATTATACTAAAAGTAAGGATAATATAGTAAATATCTTTACTAAAGAATTAGATAGCACTACCTTCTACGGTCTTACTAATCTATTATCTTTAAAATAAGCTTATTTTAATAAAGAGGTTTTTTATCTTATTTAAGCTTTTCTTAGATTTTCCTCTTATAAATTTTTTTTAAAATTATTACTTTTACTATTTTCCTTTTTATAAAAGGTTTTTTAATTTTATTAATAAAATAAATAATATTATATTATAAGTTTTATAATTTTAATCCTATTTATAATAAATAATAAATAAATAACTAAACGTATTTATTTAAAAAAGGCTATAAGTACTTATAATAATTTTTATTCTTTATAATAAATAATAAAGGTAGAAATAACTAATATAAAAATATAATAACTACTTTATAATATAATATAAAAAATCTAATATTTTATTATATTTATTATATAAATAAATAACTAAAGTTATTATTTTATACCTTAAAAATATTAGTATAATATATTATTACCTTCGTATATAAGGCTCCGGCCCTCTAAGGCTAAGAATAATATAGACTTTTAAGACCTTATATAGATCTATTATAGTCGGCGTTTCTAGACTTTACGGAAATAGGTAATACGGAAAACTGAATATTAAACTAACTATAATACTTTCCGGATTTCCGAAAATACTCCTAAATATATTATCTTCTAGTATATAGAATAACCCTCTCCTTAACCGGAAAGGTTACTATATTTATAAGAAATTAAGTATTTAGAGAAGAGGTTTTCCTACCACTTAGTAAATAAAAAATTTAATTACTTACTCTCTTCTTTACTTTCTAAATAATTCTATTATTAACTTATTATTATAAAACTACTACTATTTTAATCCGATTTAAACGCGCTTTTTTTTTCTAATAATCCTATTATCTAAATCTTTATTACTAGATAATTAATTATCTTCCTAACTTTAAACTAATTAAAAGTGCTGTCCGACTTCTATTTAGCACTTATAATTTAAAAATAAAAAAAATAAATAAATAACTAATAATTTATATTATCTTATTTTAGATTTTAAGAAATATAAAACTAAACCTTTTAATATTATTAAAAACCTTTTTTTAAAAACCTTCTTATTATTAAAGCTATTTTTTAAATAATTAATTTCCTTTTAAAATAAGTCTCCTATTTTTCTTATTTAAAGATTTTAATATTAAGTAAAAATAAACTATTTAATATTATAAAACTATATATTAATGTTTAAGTAAATAAGTCCCTTATTAGGAAAAACTTACTTAATAAGTTTAATAATATTAACTATAATCTAATAATAATTTAAACTTTAAATAATATTAGATTAGCTTTAACTTATAATTAAGCTACCTTTATATTATATATTATTAGTAAAATCGATAATATATTTTATATTAGTAACTTGAAAGCTAATATTTTAGTTATCGAGTATTTTCCTATTAAAGCTTTATTAAGATAAGGATTCTTAACCTTTTATAAAATTAATAGTTTTTATTTTTAATAAAAGCTTTAAATTTAACTTTATAAAGGAATATATATTAAATACTATTCTACTTATAAAGGACTAGCTATTTATAAATATATAATAGCTATTTTTATAATAATAATCCCTTCTTTTTTATAAGTATAATTTTAGCACTAATTAAAGATCCTTTTAAGAATCGTAACTTTATTTTCTTTTCTAACTTTTATTTTCTTTTAGGTTTAATTATTTATAACTATTTTTATTTAATTATTTTTTTAATTTAAGTAATAAACTAATCTCTTTTAAATAAAAAAAAAGTTAATATTATATTAAATTTTAATAATTAATTCTCTTTTATAATTTTTTAATAAGTTACTAAAAAGGACTTTATAAATAACTTTAATAAATATTTAATATTAGACTTTTTTTTAACTAAATATTATTATTTAATAAAACTAATACTAACTCTCCTTTTATTAATATTTTAAATTTAAGTTAACTATACTAATTAAGTATTTTTAAAATACCTAATATCTTAAAAATTAAAGGAGAATATAGTATTAAAATTTATACTTTAAATTCTTAGTTATCTAAAAAAGTAAAATAATTTTATAATTCCGTTTTAAAACTTTAAAAAGATATTAAATTAACTAGTCTCCCCTAAAAAGACTATTTTAAAATTCCCCTTATTTATAATTAATATAAGAAAAAACTTAGTTTTTAACTATACTTATTAAATAAACCTAATTAGGATTTCCTTAATAAAAAATATAATAATATATATTTATAAAGTAAAATAAAATAAGCGCTTAAAGTATCGCTTTTTGCTAGCTTATATTTTATTATTTAGAGAAAAAGTAAACTATATATAATTAATAACTTATAAATATTTAATAATATAGCTATTCTTTATATATATTTAATACCTCTCCCTTAAGATATAATTTATAAGTTAGTAAGTAAAAAGGTTATTTTTATTATTAATATTTAAAGCTTTTTCTATTAGTTTCTTATTTATTTAAACTACTAAAAATAGTTTATAATTACTTTTTACTATAAATTAGAGAAAGCTAAAATCGCTCTTATAAGGTATAAAAATTTACTAGCTTATATATAAAGATTTATTAATTATATTCTCTAACTATATAAAATATACGCTATTAGGTATATTAATAATATAGTAATTTTCTTTAATATTTTAAAGAATTATATTAAGTATCTAACTATTATATTTAATTTTTTATTAATATAAATCTTTCCCTCTCCGCTTTTAAATTATTCTTTTATTACTTATTTCTAAAAATATTAAAATATTTTATTAATAGATTTCTATTAATAAATATTTAATCTTAAGTAAAAGCTTTATAAAATATTAAGTTTTTTAGTATTTTGAAATATCTTAAGTAATAAATTTAATTAGTTAGATAGATAAAATATTTTATTTTTTATTTTATATAATAAATTAACCTTTTTTAGAAATATAAAATAGTAATATTTTAAAAAGAATAGGAAAATAAAATATTTATTATTAAATTAAAAAAAATACCTTAACTTTTTAGTTTAAGATTATTTTTATAAAAAAAAATTAACTATTTTAATAATATTACTAATACTTTTTATAATAATATTATTTTTAATTAGTTTTTTCCTAATTATTAACTTTTTTTATAAATTAATATTTTTTAGAATAATAATTTTATAGCTTATTTTTACTATATTAATAATACTATATATTTAATATTCTTATAAACTTTTTTTATATCTCCCCTTAAAAGTAATTTTAAAAAAGAGATAAGGAGAATTTAAAAATATTTAAGAAATTTATATTAATTAAGATTATATATTTATATCCTTAAAAGCTATTTTTAATATTACTTTCTAATAAAGTATTTCTAAAAAATATCTTCTTAATATATAATAATCCGAAATCTTAAAATAACTTAAAAATAAAAACTTTTAGGAAAAACTCGCTTTTATTTAAGTAAATAGTTTATTATATTTTAAAAATAGTAATAGTTAATAATAACTTTATATTCTTAAAAACTACGCTAAAGAAATTATTTTTAAGTTTTATTTTTATAAATTTTATATTAGCTAAAGATATATATAAGCTAAACTCTTTCTTAATTTTATTATTTCCTAATTAAAAAAGAAGATTATTAATTTTATAGATAAATATAATATTTATAAATAAAATTAAATTAATAAATAAGCTTTTTTTAACGAAATAGTTTTTATCTATTTTCTAGTAACTTTTTATATAATTATTATAAACTTTATTATTAAACTTTTTTTAATTTTTTTTAAAAAACTTACCTTAATCTAAACTTTAAAAAAAGTTTTATAATACTTTTCTTACTATTACTAATAAGTCTTTAAAAATATATATTTTCACTTTTAAATATAATTACTTTATTCTTAAAAAATAAGCTTAGCGATTATATTATAAGCTTACTTATTATAATTAGGGACTTTTAAAATAAATTATCTCTAATTAGGATTTAAAGTTTATATTTAAGTTTTAGAAAACTTTATAATTTACCTTTAATATTAAACTTCTAATATTAACTATATATTATTTATAAACTAATAATTTATTTAAAAAATAAAATAAATTATTAAAATCGCTTTTAGATTTTTCGCGGCTAATTTCCTAATATAATAATAAATTAATACCTTATTAGCTTTTTAGTTTTCGCTTAATAACTCCTTTTCTTTAATTATTAAGATTATATTAAGTAAGTTATTTACTAGATTTTAGATAAATAAAAGTTTTTATTATTTAAGCGATTAAGCTTCCCTTAAATTTAAGGAAATATTAAAAAATAAGGTAATTATCTTTATTACTTATACTTAAGCTATAATAAAATAGCGATATAATAAAAAATATTAGAAGCTTAAGTTTAAGCCTAAAGATTAAGTTTAGCTAAAACTTAGGAAAAGATATTTAGTTTTTAATAAATAAGTAGCGAAGCTTTCGGAATAGTAAATTAGCCCCTTCTACGTAATTAAATAAATTAGTTATTTAGCTTATTAACTAAATCTTAATAATTTAATAAATATTTATTTTATTATATTAGTTATATAACTTTAACTAGCTAATATTTTAGGAGAATAACTTAGCTTTAAGCTTAATATTAATAATTATAAAATTAAATAAATCTTTTATAGGAAAAGGGTTAAAAAAGGATAAGGCGCTACTTAAATAAAATATCTTATATATTAAAAAGGATACCTAAATAATAATAATTAGTAAGTAGCTAAAAAGGGCTTTTAATAAAAGAAGATAATTAAGGAATTTAAAAAGAAAAAATAAGTTAAAAGCTAAGCTAAATAATACTAAGAAAAAAAATATAAATACTTTTAAGAAATACTAGCTAAAAGAATAAGGTAAATTAGTTATTTAGTAATAAACGCGTAAAATCTTTAAGAAATAATAAACTTAACGCGTTCGCTATTTATATTAAATTTCTTTATATTTTTATACTTTTTTTTTTACTTCCTCTCTTTCCTATTTATCTTTTATTATCCCCCTTTATATTACTAACTTTTATTATATCTTTTTTCTATATTAATCGTATTCCCCTTATAATTATTTCTATTTATTTTAAATTCCTTTTATTTTATTTATATTATTTTCTTTCTTTTATATTTAAAATTAATCCTCCTTATAATAATCTTTATTATTTTTATAATAAAATATACTATAAGCTATTTTACGAGTAACTAATATATACTCCCTTTATACTTATATTTAAAAGTTTTAAAAAAGCTATTTAGCTATTTAGAAACTTTATAAAATTTTAATATTTATTTAAATTACTTTCTTATAAATTTAATAATTAGAAATTAAATAACTATATAATATTTATTACTTAGAAATAAGCTTTATAAAAAGAAGGTTATAATTTATTATTTAGTAAATTAAATAGTTATATTATTTATATTAATAAGAAAGCGAATAAGTAAGTAAGCGGAGAAAAACTCTCTAATAATAAAAATTATAATTTTTAATATTCGCTTTCTAATAATAAATACGCTTACTTTAATTACTCTCTACCTAACGTTTTTAAAATTATAGCGCTTAGATATTCTACTTAATAAATTACTACGGTATTTTCTTTTACCGCTAGCTTTGCCTCTAAAATACTAGCTATTTTATTAAGAAGCCGTGCCTGCCTTTTATTATTATATTCCCTTATAAATATTAAAGGTAATATTTTTCCGTAATCCGAATAACTCGGAAAGAACTATTATAGCGCTTAAGCGCTATTAGAAGTTATAAAAGGTTATATTAAGGGCCTAGCTAATAGGTAAGTTTATTAGGAGTCTAAAAAGTTAGAGGAGATTAAGCGAATCTTAGCTATAATCTCTTATATTAACTACTTTAGAAAAATAAAAAAAATAATATTAGCAGCTATAAAAAAAAAACTAAAGTTAAGGGAGTAGCTTTTATTTTTAGTAAATCCTTAATAAGGCGTTTTATTACTCTTTTTACTCTAATTTAATAAAGCGTTTTTAGAACCCCTAATAAGTAAACTTATTTTACCTTTTAATAGCTTATAACTTACGCTATAACTTTTTAAATTATAATTTAATTTTAAAAAGTTTTAAAAGCTAAGAAAGTTAAAAAGGTAGATAATAATTTCTTAATAACTTATTACGATAATTTAGTTTAAGTTATTAAATACTCGCTTACTCTTTTTATAATATATTATAATAAGTAAGCTTTAATATTCTAAAATATAAATATCGCCTTAATCTAAGTAACTTACTTTAATAAGTATTTTAGTAAATATAATCTTTCCCTTAGCTTAAGTTATATAATAAAGATATTTAATATTAGTAATAAAGAATTATTAATTTCCCTATTTTAATATTTATTTTACTTAATACTTTTACTTTTAAGAATATATCGCTTAATATTAATAAAATTATTATATTTATTAATAAGAAGTTAGTATTTAATAATTTAAGTAAGATTTTAAAGTTTTATAAAAAGAACTAGTAAGACTCTTATATTTATATAAAGGAATAGATATATTTACTAAGTAAAGGTATTATTACTTTACTTTTAATTATTATTACTAATTATATACTCTTTTTAGCCTTAAGCGATATTATTAAAAATAAAATAAGTATAAATTTTTATAATATTTTAGTTTTTAATATTTTAGATTTAATTAAAATAGCTCCTAATAATATTACTAAAAAGCTATATAGTTAGATAAATAGCTTAGTTAAACCTTTTAATAATACTAAATATATTATAATTATTAAACTTATTAACATTAACTTATTTATTAATATAATAATAAACTAAAGTATTTCTTAGCTCTTTATATAATATTAGTATAAACTATAATAAAGAAATATATTAATAACGCGCTTTATATAGAAAGCACGCGTTATACTATTTAACTATTAATATATAGTAGCTATTATATTAATTTAACTATTTATATATAATAAATCTTTAAGTTATTTAACTATTAATATATAATAATAATATATTTACTAAGCTTAAGTAAGAACCTTATAAATTAATATACTTTTAGTATTATTTTTTAATATTCTTATAATATAATATTAGTTATATACTACTTATTCTCGAAGTAATAAAAATATAGCTATATAAAGCTTATTTACTATAAACTACTTATAATATACGCTTAAGGATAAGTAATTAAACTATTTATAATATAGTTAACTTTATTATTATTTATAATATCTTAAACGCTTTTATTCTTATAAAGTATACTATACTTAAAGTTATAAACTATATTTCTTATATTATTTATAATAAGATTATTTATATTTGCTTTTATATTATCGCTATAACTATACGCCGCCTCCGCGTGCCCGCTATAATAAAAATAGTAAGATATTTTCCTTTATTCTATTCTTTTAGTTTATATATTATATAATATTCTTATTCTTCCTATTTTCTATTCTTAATATTATAATACCTTTTACCGTAATATATATTCTTCTATATATATTAAATATATATTATAATTCTTCTTTATTATTCTTATCTTATTTTTTTATTTCTTTCCTAGCTTATATAAATTAATTTAATTATTTATATATAAATCCCTAATAATATTTCTTAATTTATAATTAAATATAGTTATTAAGGTTAATATAAAAAAGCTTTTAAGTATAATATTAGTTTTTAAAATAATATAAGGAGTTAATAAAGCTATTATAATTTTTTTTTAGCTTAGGAAATTATTATAGGATATTTAATAATACTCTTATAAATCGCCTAACCTTTTATAATATTTTATTAAGATCTCCCCCCTTAAGATTTTACTTAAATTTCCTTTAGAAATTTTATTATTTTTACGCTTAAGAAATTATTAGGATTTTCTTTTAGGATTTCTCTATAATAACTCTTAGGATTTTACTAAAATTTTTAACTAAATTTAATATTAAAATATACTTTTAGAAATCTCCGGATTTTATTAAAAAATCCCTATACGCTAGGAAATTACTATATACTAAGAAATCTCTGTTTTATTAATATATACGGAAATTATTATAAAATCCCCTTAAGTAAATATTTTTAAGATTAGATTAATAAATCTTCCTTAAGCTTTTAGCTATATAATTAGCTTAGTATTTCTTTAAGTAATAATTTTAATTTCTTTTATAATTATATTTTTAGTTTTTAAAAACTCTTATTTATACTTATACTTTTTATAATAGCTATTTTATAATCTTATAATTAGTAGCTAGCTTATCTCCCTTTTTTATATATTATATTTAGTAGCTAGCTTAATATATATATAATTATTAGTAGATTATATATATATAGAAGCGTATATTAAAAATAGTAATTAATATATTATATATTAAGTATATTATAATATTAAGCTAAACTAATTACTAAACTTATTACTTAAAAATAGCTATATACTTTTTATATTAAGTTTTAATAACCTTAGGCTTAACTTAACGCTTTAAGGGCTAGACTTTAAAGAAGGTAATAGCGTAAGAACGCCCCTTAAAGCTTAATATATTAGCTCCCCTCTTTACTTTATTATAGCGAAGTTAAGGTAAGGATTTTTAGCTATAATGCTAAAAAGCTACTAAGCTTAATAAGACTTAATAAGGAAAGTAAAGTTTTTAAATAGTTAACTCTAATAGTTTTCTTTATTAAAAGAACTATATTATAATATAATAAGAAGCGGCTTTAAAGTAAAAACTATTATTATTATATTATAATAACTTATTAGCAGGTTATTTTAATATAAAATATACTTAAAACCTCCTCGCTAGGAAATTCTATTAGGAGGTAATATATAAAGATATTAAATCTTATATTAAGTCTTATTAAATCTACTAAGGGGTCGCTCCCTAAAAGCACCGCTTATATAAAAAGCTTAATTTACTACTAATTCTATTAAAACCTTAAGTAAAACTATTTTTAAACTTTATTACTAGTTTGCTAAAATCTATATAGTTAAATAAAGAAGTTAATAATATTCTTATAATTATTAACTAATTTATAAAGTTTTTACTTTTATTTCCTATTTTAGATATAATTAAGGTAGGGGACCTAGCTAAGCTTTTTTACCGGGAGGTAAAACTTCGCTATAGTTTTTTATAAGGTATTATATTTAATAGGGGCAGCTTATTTACTAATTACTTTTAGTTAAACTTTTATTTACTATTTAAAATTTAAAAATAGTTATTAATTATATTTTACCCTTAAACTAATAAGTAAATAAAATAAATAAACTAAGTAGTATAATATTACCTCTATTATTTTATAGATAATAAATATATATTATAGCTTTTATTATTACTAGTTACTTAATTTATAATTAATAATATAAAGTATTTAATAATAGGAATCTTACCTAATAAGGCACTTTATAATTATTATCTAGAATTTTATATCTTTATAAATACTCTTTTTAAAGTAACCCCTAAAGCTAAATCTAAAATTAATAAAATAATAAATATACGCTAACGCTTAGCGGATTATTTAAAAATACGCTATTAAAAAGTAAGCGAAATATTATATAAAAAACTTATACTTTTAGTACTTAAAATAGGCGATTTAATAAGCTTTTTAACTAAGAATATTAAATTTAAAGGCGAGAAAAAGAAACTCTTACCTTATTATATAAAACCTTTCTATATTTTTTAGAAAATTAGCTTCTAAGCGTATCGCCTCGCTTTACTTATAAAATACGCTTATCTTTATAATATTTTTATATCTCTCTCCTTAAACCTTAGCACTTTTAAAACGCTAAGAACCTATTAACTTCTCTCCTTATATTAAACTTAAAGGAAAATAATAAAAAATAAGAAGTTTAAGAAGTTAAAAGCTAAAAGACGCTAAATAATAAAGTTTATTTTTTAGTTAAATAGAAAAGCTAGCTATTAAAGTATATAATAATAATAATAATAATATCACGCTAATATACTTTATATAGCTTAAAACTATTTTATATATATTTTAAAAGGGGGAAAAACCGGAGAGCTTAGAGTAAAACCCTCCCCTTAAGCGTTACCTTAGCTTTAAGTTAGACCCCGCCTATACTTAATACTCTATATATTTAATAAGTTAAGTATTAACTAATAATTAAAAAGCTAATATTTCCCCTAAAGTAGACTTCGTAATAATAAGAGTATATATAAACTAAGTTTAATATAAAGTTTATATAATTTACTTATCTTTTTAGCTATTATTATTACTATAAATTAAATTTTTATATTTAATTAAAATAGCTTTAATAATTTAATTAATTAAGGCCTTATTAGTATAGCTTAAAAATATATAAAAGTTTTACTATTTTATAATAAATTTTATAATAGCTAATTTTAAAAATAGCTAAATTACTATAGTATAGTTAGAAATAAGTATAAAGTTAAAGTTAAAGGAGAAAGTGCTATTATATTCGCTTTTTAGTATTTTTACCTTAGCTATTACTAATTTCTAGTTAGCGTTAAAAAGGGAGAAGGAGTAATATATACGGAGTTTTAGTTTATAAACTTTTAAAGTTAGGTAATATACGCGTCCTTCGCCTAATCTTATACCGCTTTTATTTTAAGGTAAAGTTAACTTTACTTAAAATAAAACTTTTAATAGAAAAAATAATAATATAATCTTTTCTTATAAGCTATAAGATAAGTAAACTCGCTTTTTATATATAAGATAGCTAAGTATTTATTATATTATAGCTTTATTATATAATATTTAGCGATATATTTAAATTAGTAATACTTAAAGTATTATTAAAATTAGATTTTTAATATATATAGTTTAATATTAAAAATTTCCGCTTATATTATTATACTTTTATTATAAATTTAGTTTATATTTACTATATTATTAATTATAATTATTAGAAAACTTTACTAAATTTATAAATAATAATTTTTTATATATAGTTATATTATTATAACTTTATTTAAAAATTTATTTTTTTTAAAAAAGCTTTCTTATTACCTTACTATTAAGCTTACGCTAATACTTTTTTTATAATAAAAGTATAACCTTTGCTAATTAAGCGTACCTTTTTTTTTAAAAGTAGTATAAAGCTATTTTAAATCAAACTAAAGCTTATAAATAATATTTTAAAAAAAATATTATAATATTACTATTAAGTAATTTCCTTATTATAAAAGCTTAGCTTTACTTAGAGAGTTTATAATTAATATTTATTATAATTATTTTAAAGCTTTAAAATTAAGATAAAATAATAAGAAAATTAAAGTAAATTATAAGCTATTACTTATATTACTTAAAAACTTACTTTTTAATAAGTTTTTTTAACGCTTAAGCTATTATAGCTTATATTAAAAATATTCCGCTTTCTATAAAGCTATAAAAAGAGAGGAAACCGCGGCTATAATAACTAAGAAGATATTATTAATAAATAAAATTAAAGTAAGGGGGGCGCCTCCCCGAACCTTTTTAAACTCCGCTACTTATTCGATAATTACTTATATAAAGATAAAGGTATCTCTTAAAATAATCTTATTAATATTTACCTTAGCTTTTAATAAGGTAATAAGTATAATAAACCCTTAAGTTTAAGATTATTATAATTTAAAATAAAGCTATATTTTAAGTAAAAAAATTTTATAATTATAATTAACTTATATAATATTACCCTCCCCCTTAAAGTTATTTTAGGCGCGGCTTACTATTACTATAAAATAATAAAGGGAGCGGAATTTACTTATAATATAAATATAAGAAATTTATATCCGCGTTACTATAAGCGCGGAATTTATAAAATATATAAAAGTTAGAAAAGACTAAGTTATTAAAGTATAATTAATAAGTTAATATTAATAATATAGCGAATATATTATATTTTATTAATAAACTCTAAAAATTAATAAAGAAATATAAGAAAATAAAATTTATATAAATTTATAAATTTATTTTATCTATATATTTACTTATCTATATTTTTATTTATATTTTTACTCTTATTTTTATTACGCTTTTTTATTTTATATAAAATAATAAAGCTATTATATATCCTTATCCTTA
Organism: Ophiocordyceps camponoti-saundersi (nom. inval.); assembly: GCA_003339415.1. Lineage (NCBI taxonomy): Eukaryota > Fungi > Ascomycota > Sordariomycetes > Hypocreales > Ophiocordycipitaceae > Ophiocordyceps > Ophiocordyceps camponoti-saundersi. The sequence goes on from PDHQ01000109.1 coordinate 80,802, forward strand.
TCCTTATTAATATAAGTATATTTCTTGCCTAACTTTTAATTCGTAAGTAATCTTTTCTTTAAATAAACTACTTACGCTATCTTTTTAATAATAGCTTTCTCCGCTTATATCGCGCGTTTTATTTTCTTAACTATAATATACTTATAAGCGCTAATCTTACTATATAGCGCGTATATATTAAATCGCTTATAAATTAATATTTTTTATAAATTAAATTTCTTATTATTAAGTTTATATAATACTTTTTTTATCCTTATCCGCGTATATACTAGCGCTATTTCTTACTTTATATACCCCTTATCTCTAAGAAAAAGATAAAGTAATAATAATAACTTTTAGCATATTATTATAGCCTCTCCTTCTCTTACTAGTAAGAAGTATTTATTATTATCTAATATAGCTTTTAGCAGTTTAGGGCCTTTTTTTAAAATAGTAATTTTAAAAATTATAAGTGTAAGATAGAAGTTAGACAGCACTTTCGATCGGTTTAAGGTTAGGAAGATAATTAATTATTTAGTAATAGAGATTTAAATAATAGAATTATTAGATATAGAAGCGCGTTTAAATTAGATTAGAATAGTAATAGTTTTATAATAATAGGTTAATAATAGAATTATTTAGAAAATAGGGAAAAGAGTAAGTAATTAAATTACTATCTACTAAGTAGTAGGAAAAACCTCTTCTCTAAATACTTAATTTCTTATAAACGTAGTAACCTTTCCGGTTAAGGAGAGGGTTATTCTATATACTAGAAGATAACGTATTTAGGAGTATTTTCGGAAGTCCGGAAAATATTATAGTTAGTTTAATATTTAGCTTTCCGTATTACCTATTTCCGTAGAGTCTAGAAACGCTAACCGTAACGAATCCGTATAAGGTCTTAAAAGTCTATATTATTCTTAGCCTTAGAGGGCCGGAGCCTTATATACGAAGGTAATAATATATTATATTAGTACTTTTAAGGTATAAAATAATAACCTTAGTTATTTATTTATATAATAAATATAATAAAATATTAGATTTTCTATATTATATTATAAAGTAATTATTATATTTTTATATTAGTTATTTATACCTTTATTATTTATTATAAAGAATAAAAATTATTATAAGTATTTATAGCCTCTCTTAAATAAATATATTTAGTTATTTATTTATTATTTATTATAAATAGGATAAAAATTATAAAACCTATAATATAATATTATTTATTTAATTAATAAAATTTTAAAAACCTTTTATAAAAAGGAAAATAGTAAAAGTAATAATTTTAAAAAAAATTATAAGAGGAAAATCTAAGAAAAGCTTAAATAAGATAAAAAACCTCTTTATTAAAATAAGCTTATTTTAAAGATAATAGATTAGCAAGACTATAAAAGGTAATACTATCTAATTCTTTAGTAAAGATATCTACTATATTATCCTTACTTTTAGTATAATAAATATTTATAAGTTTATTTCTTAAGTTTTATCTTAAATAGAAATAAGTTAGGTTAATATATTTTAACCTTTTATAAAATTTAGGATTTTCTACTAGCCTTAAAGCTATAATATTATCTATTAATAAATAAGGTATTATAGTAAGTATTTTAATATTTAAGCTATTATTTATTAATAAAAATAGCTTATTAAGGTATAAGGCTTCTTTATTAGCCTCCCTTAGACCTATAAACTTAGCCTCGTAGCTACTAAGTGCTATAGCTTTTTATTTAGCATAGGACTAGCTTATAATATTATTATATATAAAGAAATAATAACCTAAAATATTTTTTCTTTTAATTAAATTAGAGGCCTAGCTAGTATCTAAAAAACTTTTAATATAATAGCTATTATAAGGTATATTACCTTTATATATAATAGCTTTATCTAAATATTTATTAAAATATTTCTAAATAGTATTTAAAATATTTATATATATAATATTAAGTTTACTACTAAATCTAGTATAAGATATAATAGAATATAATATATTAGGTTTTATTTATAAAGCTAAATATAATAGAGAGCCTATTTCCTTCTAATATTATAATATTATTTCTTTACTAGGCTATATAATAGCTTTCTTTAATTTATTTCTAGGCTTCGAAGGTATATCTAAGAAGCCTATATATTCTTTATTTAATTCTTTAAGCTTATTTTTAGTATTTTTTTCTTAGGTTATTTTTAGCGTATTATTTTGCCTATTAAAAATAATATATATACCTAAAAAGTCTTATAGATAGCTTAAATCTTATACTTTTAAGTCTTTATTTAATCTCTATAGTATATTTATTATAATATTATTATTCTTAGCGGCTACTAATATATCGTTGACGTATATTACTAAGGCTATTTTTAGCTTTTTATTTATAAATACCCCTTTATCTAATAAAAGAGGATAAAATCCCTATTTCTTTAGCGTAGTAGCTAAATAATTATACTATAGTTTAGGACTTTATTTTAAGCTATATAACGCTTTTCTTAATTTTAAAACTAAGTTATTAGTTTTAATTAGGTTTTTATAATTCGAAGGAAACTTTATATTATTTTTATTATAATAATCCTTTATTATAAATTCCTCGAATTTAGTAGGTAATTTCATATAAGTTTTAATATCTATTTTAGCGTAAATAAAGGTATTCTTTATATTATATTACTTTACTATTAAATTATTTTATAAAGCTATTAATAATAGTAACCTTATACTTTTAGGTCGGGCAGTAATAGAAAATATTTCTAAGTAATCTAAGCTATATACCTAATTAAAGCCTTATACTATAAAGCGGGCTTTATATTTAGTTATATTATTATTATTATCCCTTTTAAGCTTATAAACCTAATAGCCTCCTAAAGGATTTTTATCCTTCGGTATTATTTTAATTTCCTAAGTTTCTTATTTAATTAATTTATCTATTTTAGATTATATAGCTTTTTTCTAATCTAATTTATTATTACTATTTAAAGCTTATTTAGTTATTTTAGGCTTTATAAGATCTAGATTTTCTAGCGTATATAAAATAGCTATAATATTCTTTTCTTTTAGAATACTATTTATTTTAAGGTAAGATTCGTAATCTTTTAATTCTTCTATAGGCTTTTTAGGTATTCTTACTTCTATAAAAGGTAGATCCTTTATTTTATTATTTTTACTATTATTATATTCTTATAGTAGTTATTTATTAGCTAATTCTGCTATTTCCTTCTCTTTTTCCGCTATAAGGGATCGAGTTATAGAAGGAATAGTATTAAAATCTAGCTATATATTATTTTCTTCTTCTTTATTATTATTATTATCCTTTTATATAAAGTTATTTTCTAAAATAACTATATCTCGTAATATAATTATAGTTTTTTTATTAAAATCTTAGATCTTATAAGCGTTATCTAAGTAGCTTATAATAATTCCTTTATTAGCCTAAAGGTCTAATTTAGTACTAGGATTCTTATTTTTATAGTAAATAATATTACTAAATATTTTAATCTTATCTAATTCTTCGATAAATAAAGTAATATTATTTTTTAATTCGTAGGGAGTCTTATAGCCTAATTTACTATATAGAGACTTATTATATAGATAAGTAGTAGTAATAATAGCTTCCCCCTATAGATAATAGGGTAAGTTAGCTATATATAAAATAGCACGTACTTTATCTAATAGTATTCTATTTATTCTTTCTAATTTACCGTTAGGCTCCTTAGTATTAGGCGGGCTAGTATTAAAAATAATACCTTATTTTATATAATAGTCCTTTATATTATATATAAATTCCTTAGCGTTATCTATAAAGACTTGCTTTATTTTAATATTATTATTATTATTTTTAACCCTTATTTTATAATTAATAAATTCTTATAAAGCACTTTATTTTATTTTTATAAGTACTATATCTAAGAATCTAGTATAAGAGTCTAAAAACGTAATAAAATACGTATATTTATTATAAGTAGGAATTTTAATAGGACCTTAGATATTTATATTTATTTTTTCTAAGTATATATATTATATAGTAGAAGCTTTCTTATTAATTTTATTAGTTAATTTAGCTTATATATACTTTTTATATTATTTTACTTATTTAATATTATTATAATTAAATTTAATAATATTATCTTTACTTTTTAAGAATCTAATTAAAATTCTATAATTAATAAACCTTAGTCTTTTATATTATAGAAATAAATCTATTTCTTTACTAGTATTTAATATATATTTTTTATTATTTATATTCCTCTTAAGTTTATTATACTTATACTTAATAATTAAGTAAGGTAAATAATAAAGATTATTAAATCTATAGCCTTTAGCTATCTCTTTATTATTTATAAATAATTATACTATTTCTATATAAATTAAAGTACTTATTTTATTAAAGTAAGATTATAATAGTATATTAATACCTATTTTAAGTATATAAAATATATTATTTAATTTATAATATTATTTATTATTTTTAAACTAGAAAATAACGTCTCTAGCTCCCTTTACTATTATAATATTTACTTTTCCTTATTATACCTTTATATTAAGAAGCTTATAGTTAATTAATAATTCTTTATTAAATACTATATATTTTATTATACTTATATCGTAAAAAAAATACGTTATATTTTTATTATTACTATAAGTATTAAAGGTAGAAAAAATAAAATTTTATATTTTTCGTAATTTATTATTACTAATATTTAAATTTATAAATCTTATAGTATTATTATTAGTTATATTATTAATAAAAGGAAGAAAGGTATTATTTACTTATATAGGGATATCGATAAATTCGATTTCTTTATTAGAATTAGATTATTCCCTTTATTCTTCTTTAACTTCTTCTTTTTCTTCTTCGATCTCTTCTTCGTCTAAATTTAATTTAGTTATTCGATCGTTTTTCGTAAGAAAAACTGTTTTCTTAATTATTTTTTAAGCTAGTTTATAATAAGGATTTTTTATTTTCTTTAGAATAAGACTAATAGGGGAATTTATAATAGCTATAATTTTTTCCTTTATTTTCCTCTCTTTCCGAGCTTTTAATAAAGCCTTTATTTACTATATTTTTCTCTTTTTTTCTAAAAAGGTATCTTTTTATTCCTATTAATTAGGTACTTTATAAGGGTATAAATATTAGTATAAATCTACTTTATACTTTTTATTTTTATAATTCGGGTAAAAAATAATTTCTTTTTTTTACTTATAAGGCTTTTTACTTTTATAAGAGGTATATAAAACTTTCTTAGAAATAGCTAAAGCTAAAAAAGTATTTCTTTTCTCTTTATTTATAAGGAAAGAGAAAAGGGTCTTAAGGGTATACGCTTTTTTATTATTTCGTAAGGCTTATATAATATTTATTATAAAGCCTCGATATTTATTTCGTAAGCTTATAAGCGTTAAGCTTATTATAATAATTTCGGGTATTTTGATATTTTTAGAAAGAAGCTCTTCGTAGCTTAATTTTATCTTATTAAGATAAACTTCTATATTACCTTCCGTATAATACGTATTAAATAAATTACCTATAAGAAAGAAATTTAATATAAAGGAAGAGGGATTATAAAGGTCTTTTAACCTATTCTAAGTAATTTTAATATTTTTAATATACTTTATTTATATTAAGGGACCGTTATCGATAAATAGCTTTATAAGGGCTAAGGCGTCTTCGGTTTTAATATTACCTTCTTACTATATAGTAAGTTAAAGTTTCTTATAAATAAAGGTATTTTTTATATATAAAGCTTATATAGAATAATTCTTTAAGCTTTAAAGCTTGAAAAAATTATACCGAACCTTAGAAGATATATTTCTTAGCTAAAATATAGCTTATCTATTTCTAGGTATTTTTATTATTTTTTCTAGATTTTTTATAGCCTTTTTAAAGTAAGAGGAATTACTACTATATAAGTATAAGATAGAAATTAGATAGCATTTTCGATTAGTTTAAGGTTAGGAAGATAATTAATTATTTAGTAATAGAGATTTAAATAATAAGATTATTAAATATAGAAGCGCGTTTAAATTAGATTAGAATAGTAATAGTTTTATAATAATAAGTTAATAATAGAATTATTTAAAAAGTAAAGAAGAGAGTAAGTAATTAAATTACTATTTACTAAGTAGTAGAAAAAACCTCTTCTCTAAATACTTAATTTCTTATAAATATAGTAACTTTTCTAGTTAAGGAGAGGGTTATTCTATATACTAGAAGATAACGTATTTAAGAGTATTTTCGGAAGTCCGGAAAGTATTATACTTAGTTTAATATTCGGCTTTCCGTATTACTTATTTCCGTAAAGTCTAGAAACGCCGACCGTGACGGATCCGTATAAGGTCTTAAAGGTTTATATTATTCTTAGCTTTAGAGGGCCGGAGCCTTATATACGAAGGTAATAATATATTATATTAGTACTTTTAAGGTATAAAATAATAACCTTAGTTATTTATTTATATAATAAATATAATAAAATACTAGATTTTCTATATTATATTATAGAGTAGTTATTATATTTTTATATTAGTTATTTATACCTTTATTATTTATTATAAAGAATAAAAATTATTATAAGCACTTATAAAAATATAATAGTTAATAGTTAGTAACGCTTAATTTTAATATACTAAACTTTAATATTATCTTTTAGCTTTAACTAAAACGTTATTTATTCTAATAAGCTTATATTTATAAATATAAATAGTTAATATTATTATAAAAAGCTTAGCTAAATACTAACTAATTAAGGTAATTAATATAAGATATTTAATAATACCTTTATAAATCGCTTAATTTATTATAATATTTTACTAAGATTTCCTCTTTTAGAATTTTACTTAAATTTCCTTTAAAAACTTTATTACTTTTATACTTAAAAAATAACTAAGATTTCCCTTTATAATTTCTTTATAATAACTCTTAAAATTATATTAAGATTTCTAATTAGATTTAGTATTAAAATATACTTTTAGAAATCTCCGGATTTTACTAGGAAATCTTTATATACGAAGAAATTACTATATATTAGGAAATCTCTATTTTACTAATATATACGGAAATTATAGTAAAATCCCTTTAGGTAAATATTTTAAAAATTATATTAGGAAATTTTCTTTAAGCTTTTAGCTATATAATTAGCTTAATATTCTTTTAAGTAATAATTTAAATTTTTTTATAATTATACTTTTAATTTATAACAACTCTTATTTATATTTATACTTTTTATAATAGCTATTTTATAATCTTATAATTAGTAGCTAGCTTATTTTACTATTTTTAATATACTTTATTTAATAGCTAGCTTAATATATACGCTTATTAGTAAATTATATATATAAGCGTATATTAACTAATAGTAATTTTATATTTTATTAACTTATAAATTTTTAGCTAGTAAGGTAATAAGTTAAACTTAAAATATTTTTACTAATATAATTTTATAAGTATAGATTTTTAGCTTTAATATAACTTTATCTATATATTATATTTTTATCTTTAAACTTCTTAAAATAATTATAGAAGAAATTATAGCTAAGAAAGAAAAAGCTTATATTTTTAATACTTATAAGAAAGTAAAAAAACTTTACTTTTTTAAAAGTAAATTTCCTTTTTTATAATATAGAGAAATAAAGCTAGTTAGAAAATATTTATTATATTAAAATAATCCCTAAAAAACTAAGTTACTTATTATAATTAAATATTTTTAACTAATCTAAATATAATAAATTATAATAAAATATTAAAATAAATAAATTAATTAAAATATATATTTACTAATACTCCTTATTAATTTAAAATTCTTTAAAAAAACTAGCTAGCTTTTATTTAAAAATACTTTTAAATTATAAATAATTTTAAAAGTAAAAATAAGTAATTTACTTTATAAGAGGAAAAAGGTAAGAAAACTAAGCTCCTCTCTTAAGAAAAAAGTAAAGAAAATACCGAAATCTTTTTTTAGGAGAAAGGTAAGGAAAAGGCTAAGTCCCCTTTACTAGATAAAAGTAAGAAAACCTTTATATTATAAAAATCCTCTCCGAAAAGAGAATTATCTACTTTAAAGAAAAATACTTTATAAAAATAATATTTTCTAAATCCTCTTATATTATTATTTAATTTAAAAAAACCTTTATTATATTTCTTAGAAAAAGAAAAGCTAATATAAATAATTAATAAAATCTTATATTTTTATTATATTTATCCTTAAAATTTAAATTTAAAGCTAAATAATAATTTATAATTATATAATTAAATTAATTTATAAAAACCTTTTAAATAATAAGTTTAGATATAAGCTAAAAATATTAAATAATTTAAGCTAGCTAATATTTTTAATATTACTTTTAATTAGATTAAGGAACCTAATTAAGTTATTATTTATTAGAATATTAATTAATTTATAAATATTTTAAAATAAGTTATAGCTTAAAGTAAGGATTATATAAATAAACTTATATAACTTATTTTTTTTTAAAAAGTTAAATTATAAAATAATATTCTAAAAACCTAAACTTATAAATTAAATTAAAATTTACTTTTTCTAATTTTAAAGTTTAAGGATAAGTAAAATTTTTTTTAAAAAAGTTCGCTATTTAACTTAATATTACCGCTTTTATTATATAAAAATAAAGCTTTATATTTTAAAATATACTCGCTAAAAATAACTTTTAATTATAAATATTAAAAATAAAAAAAATAGCTTAAGTAGCTTTTTATTTTCAATAGTTTATACTAATAATTATCTTTTCCTAACTTAATATTTTTCTTTAGAAATCTTTATATAACTAATTAATAAAAATATTTTAAATAAATAAGTATATAAATATTAATAGCTTATTCTAAACTTTTAAATTAAGCTAATTAAAAAAACTTAAAATATTTTATAAAATAACGCTACTTAATATATAGCTTTAAGTAAGTAACCTTAATATAAATATAAAGTAAATAAACTAAAAGAGAAATCCTTATAGAATCTAAACTAATAATTAAATTATAAATTAAATAACTTTCTTAGAAAGCTGCTAAATAATATATAGAAAATATTTAATAAAAGTATTGAATTTAAATTTAAAATAAAATAGCCTTTCCTTAAAAAAAATAAAAAAAGTTTAAAAAGTAATTTTATTTTTATTAATCTTACTTATAAACTTATAAAATAAAATCTTAATATTGAGAAAGTTTTATATTTTTTTTAAAATATATAATATAATTTTTAATATTTTAAAATATAATTTAAATTATAAAACTAATTTATTTAAACTACTTAAAAGTAAAAAAATAAATAATTAGCTAATAATTTATATTATCTTATTTTAAATCTTAAGAAATATAAAACTAAACTTTTTAATATTATTAAAAACTTTTTCTCTAAAAACGTTTTTATTATTAAAGTTATTTTATAAATAATTTAACTTTTATATATTTTATAAACTTTACGCTTATAAGAACGCAGATATAAACTTTTTATTCTTATATTATAAGTAAACTCCGCTCCCTTTATTACTTTATAATAATAATAAGCTACGCTTAGAATAACTTTAAAAAAAAAGGTAACGCTATATAAGTTAATTATAACTATAAAAATTTTTTACTAGAAAAATAGCTTTACTTTAAATTATAATAATCTTAAACTTAAAAATTTATTATATTTTTTATTTTATAAAAAGCTAAGGTAAATATTAATAAAATTATTTTAAAAGATATTTTTATTTTTATATAAGTAATTATTAAATAAATAATAAGGTTTAAGAGGGTACGGGGAGGCGCCCCTTTTACTCTAACTTTATTAGTTAGTAATATCTTTTTAGCTATTATAGCCGCAGTTTCCTTTTTTTTCTATAACTATTAGTTAGGCATCCTTCCTAAGTTAAATAAGTAGCGAGAGTTATATTATAAACTTCTTATAATAGAGATACTAATAGATTAAACCTAGAACACGTATACTATATTAACTTAGATAATAGGGTTTAGGTAACTTATCCGGATTATATAGCGTATAGGAATATCACGTCTACCGTATAATATACTCCGGCTAATAGAGTTATAAAAGATTAAATAATAACTCTACTTATAACTTATCTCTCTCTTAAAAAATATAAAAAAGTAAATATATTATATATATATTCCCCCTCCTACTAACTACCTCCCTATCCTCCTCTTATATTAACTTTATATATTATATTAATATTATATTAGTTTTAGATTAGTATTATCTTAAGTTTAACTTTTTTTTATATATATCCTTAACCTCTTATTTTATTTATATAAAGATAGTTATTTTTATAACGCGTGCTACGCGTATTTAACGCGTATTATATTCCTAAATAGCTAGTAATATATATATTCTAATACTAATAGCTTTTCTATTTATAGTTAGGAATATATATTTATTAAGTAAGTAGTTTAGGTATAATTAGGTTCTTTTAGTAGCTCTTATAGATCGAATTATTTCTTTATTTCTAAGGACTTATATAATTTAGGATTAGTAGATACCCTTACCTTACTAATTTATAAATAAACTTAAGTTAATATTATACCGATATCTAATATATTTTTTAATAATTCTAATATAATTTCCTAAAATAGTACGCGTTAAGCTATATATCGTATCTCCCTATTATCTATATTTTATAAATAATAGATAAAGTTTAGGTAATAAACTTAACGCTATATATCGTTACTAATATAAAGCCTAACGCTATATATTATCGGCCGCCGCTATAAGCTAATTTTAAAGCTTAGGTACTTTTAAATTATAAGATTAGTAGGTAACTCCCTTAAATATAATATAAGCTAGCTATAAGGATATTACTAGGGCGTTTTATTTTAAAAACCCTTAATAAATACCGGCCGCGCGAGGGGGAATCTCCCTTATTAACTAATAAACCCTTATAGCCGGTAAAAGTTATCTCCTTTTTATAATACTAAGCGTTTTTATACCGTAATATTTATAATTCCGCTAGGTTATTATAGTTTTTATATTACGATACCCCCGGGGCGGCGTAATTCTTAACCCTAAAAGTACTATAATCTTTTAGTAATATTCTTTTTCTAGTTTAAAGATTAAAAAAACGAAGAATAAACGTAATATAATATACTAAATAAAGAACGCGATACCCGGTAAACTTTCGCTAGGTTATTCGCGAAAAATAAATAAGAAAAACTAAGGTAATTATAAAGAGGGAAGGGAAAAAAAAATTTTAGAAAAAGGGGGGGGGATATTTATACCTAGGAGGTACGTACCTCTTATATCTATAAAAGAAGTTAATACGTACTAATATATTACTTATAAGAGGGGTAAGTATATATTTTATCTAATAGGGTAAATTAGTAACTTAGCACCTTACTTATAAATTACCTTATACTTAAGCTTCTTATTCCTTTCCTCTTCCTTTTACTTTTATTATTATTATTATTATCGTTATTATTATTATATATAAGAAAGTAAGTTTAAGTTAATTTTAAGTTAATATTATAGTAAGCTTTTATTAACCTTAACTTAAGATTTATTATATATTAGAACCGCCCCCTTATACGCTTACTACTCCGCGCGGTTATTAGATTATTATTTTAAGTCCTAAATCTAAGAATAATATTAACGATAATAATACTCTTAAGGCTTTAATTCGCTAGCGGCGTAAAGGTATATTAATTCTAGCTTTAATTTATATTAATTATAAGTTAAGATTAACCTAGTTTTTAATATACTCTAAACTTAGCTTCGAATATATATTATATATATCTTACCCCTATCTTCTCTACGCGCCCCTTATAAGCTCCTTTTACGATATTTATAATTACTTTTTGCCCGCGCTTACGAATATTATTATCTACGCTAATAGTAACGCTTATTACGCCCCGTTAAGTATAACCCGCTAAGCGTAATCTTTTTATATTCCCGCCGCCGCTTACGCTATTATCTTAAGCGCGGCGCGATATTATTTAGCGCGGCGATATTAAGAGGGTGCCCCTATATTAAAATTATATTAGCTATATAAGTAAGTAAAAGCTAGCTATTAACGCTTATTAAAAATAAGTATCTTAGCTAATAATTACTTATTATTAGTATACTAAAAAAGGTATCTAGTATAATAATATATATATAGCTTATTAAAACTTAATTTTATATAAACTAATACTAACTTAATAAATTATCCTAGCTATTATTACCTTTACGTAAGCTCTTACTATATTTATAGGCGATAATACGCTTTTATATAAAGACTAGCGTGCTAAAATAAGTCTAATAATAATTTAATCTTTATACGTATTTAAGTTAATATCTAATAGATATTACTAATATAGTAATATTACTTAGCTAGCCTTATATAATCGTTACGCGTCGCGCTTTCCTAAACGTTTATATTAGGAGTAAGGGTAAGGGACTTTAGTTTTAGGGATTTTACTTTTTTTTTTTTTCTTATTATTTTTATCTTTTATTATTTTTATCTCTTATATATTGCTAAATTAACTTAATTATAAAAAACTTCTAATACTAAACTTATAAAAGCTTAGTAAATAATAGTTACGGAGTAACTATTAAAACTAATCTAAGATTAATAAGATTTTAGGTTAAAATTAAAATAAGTTCCTAAAAATCCTAAACTAAAAATAAAAAAAAGAAAGAATAAATAATATTAACTTATAATAAATTATCGCTAAGTATTAAGATATTCGAATTATTAAGTTACTAATTAGATATTAGTTAAAATATATTTATATATTATTAAAATAATAATTATAGTTTCTTAAGAGTTAGTATTTTAATAAATATTTACTATTTAAATTACTTTTCTATTTCTAATTTAAATTAAGGTTAAATAATAATAAAGCTAGTATTTTAGCTTACGTTAGTTAACTAAGTTTTAAGTAATAAAAGGTAGTTAAGTTTACGATATAACTTAGCTTTATTACTAATTAATATCGGTTAGGTATCTTTCCTAAGCTAAATAGGTAGCTAAAGTTATATTATAAACTTCTTATAATAAAGATACTAATAAATTAAACTTAAAATATATATATTATATTAACTTAGATAATAAGGTTTAGGTAACTTATTTAAATTATATAATATATAGGAATATTACGTTTACCGTATGATATACTTTAGCTAATAAAATTATAAAAAATTAAATAATAACTTTACTTATAACTTATCTCTTTTTTAAAAAATATAGAAAAGTAAGTATATTATATATACGTTCCCCTTCCTACTAACTACCTCCTTATCCTTCTCCTATATTAACTTCGTATATTATATTAATATTATACTAATCTCGGATTAGTATTATCTTAAGTTCGACTCCTCTTTATACGTATCCCTAACCTCCTGCTTTATTTATATAGAGATAGTTATCTCTATAATACGTGCTACGCGTATTTAACGCGTATTATATTCCTAAGCAGCTAGCGATATATATATTCTAATAATAACTTTAAGGGGAGCGGAACTTTTTTAATATTAGCTATAGTTATAGCTAAAGCGCTAAAGAAAATTATTAAAAAATAAATTCCTAAGTAATATAAATAATAGCTTATAATTTATTTAAGTTTTATTATTATTTTATTTTAAGTTTAAGGCCTTAAAATAATTTTAATAAATATTAATTATAAACTTTATAGGTAAAGCTAAGCTTTTATAATAAGGAAATTACTTAGTAATAATATTATAATAATATTTTAAAATATTATTTATAAGCTTTAGTTTAATTTAAGATAGCTTTATATTATTTTTAAAGAAAAAGTACGCTTAATTAGCGGAGATTATATTTTTAATATAAAAAAGGTACTAGCGTAAGCTTTATAGTAAGGTAATAAGGAAGCTTTTTAAAAAAAATTAAGTTATTAAATAAGGTTTTAATAATATAATTATATATAAAAAGATATTATTTAAAAACTTAGTAGAGTTTCTTAATAATTATTATTAATAGCGTAATAAATAGAAATTAAATTTATAATAAAAATATAATAATATAAGCGAAAATCTTTAATATTAAACTAAATACGCTAAAAGTTTAACTTTAGTAATATTTTAAATATTATTAACTTAAATATATTATTAAATATTATATAATAAAGCTATAATATAATAAATATTTTATTACTTTATATATAAAAAGTAAGTTTACTTATTTTATAGCTTATAAGAAAAAACTATATTATTATTTTTTTATTAAGGGTTTTACTTTAAGTAAAGTTAACTTTACTTTAAAATAAAAGCGGTATAAGATTAAGTAAAAAATATATATATTACCTAACTTTAAAAGTTTATAAATTAGAATTTTATATATACTGCCCCTTTTTCCTTTTTAGCGCTAACTAGAAACTAATAATAGCTAGGGCGAAAATACTTAAAAGCGAATATAATAATACCTCCTCCTCTAACTCTAACTTTATACTTATCTATAACTTTATTATAATAATTTAGCTATTTTTTAAAATTAGCTATTAAAAGGTTTATTATAAAATAATAAAACTTTTATATATTTCTAAGTTACGCTAATAAGACTTTAATTAATTAAACTATTAAATATATTTTATAAATTTTACGCTTATAGTAATATAAATATAAACTTTTTATTTTTATATTATAAGTAAACTCTGCTTTTATTATTACCTTATAATAATAATAATTTACGCTTAGAGTAATTTTAAAAAGAAGGGTAATATTATATAAGTTAATTATAACCGCGAAAATATTTTACTTAAAATATAACTTTACTTTGAATTATAATAATCTTAAACTTAAAAGTTTACTATACTTATTACCTTATTAGAAGCTAAAGTAAATATTAATAAGATTATTTTAAAAGATACCTTTATCTTTATATAAATAATTATTAAATAAGTAGCGGAGTTTAAAAGAGTTTAGGGAGGCGCCTCTCTTACTCCGACTTTATTAGTTAGTAATATCTCTTTAGCTATTATAGCTACGGTTTCCTCTTTTTTCTATAGCTTTAAAGGGAGAACTCCTCTAATATAAGCTATAATTATAACTAAAGCGCTAAAAAAAACTATTAAAAAGTAAGTTCTTAAGTAATATAAGCGATAGCTTATAATTTACTTTAATTTTATTATTATTTTACTTTAAGTTAAAGGCCTTAAAGTAATTATAATAAATATTAACTATAAACTTTATAAGTAAAGCTAAGCTTTTATAATAAGGAAACTACTTAGCGGTATTATTATAATAGTATTCCGGGATACTATTTATAAGCTTTAGTTTAATTTAAGGTAGCTTTATACCGCTTTTAAAGAAAAGGTATATTTAATTAGTAAAGGTTATATTTTTATTATAAAAGGGGTGCTAGTTTAAGCTTTATAATAAAATAATAAGAAAGCCTTTTAAAAAGAAATTAAGTTATTATATAAAATTTTAATAATATAACTATACGCGAAAAGCTATTATTTAAAAACTTAATAAAGTTTTTTAATACTAAACTATATACGCTAAAAGTCTAACTTTTATAATATTTTATATATTACTAACTTAAATATATTATTAAATATTATTTAATAAAGCTATAATATAATAAATATTTTACTGCTTTATATATAAAGGGTAAATTTACTTACTTTATAGCTTATAAAAAAAGATTATATTATTACCTTTTTTATTAAAAGTTTTATTTTAAGTAAAGTTAACTTTACTTTAAAATAAAAACGATATAAGACTAAGTAAAAGATATATATATTAATTAACCTTAAAAGTTTATAAACTAGGATTCTATATATACTGCCCCTCCTCCCCCTTTAGCGCTAACTAGAAATTAATAATAATATAAAAGTTTTATACTTTTTAATATCTATAAAAAGCTAACTTTATTAATATAGAATAACTTAAGAGGTTTTAAGGTATATATAGTATATATATTTAAGGTTATAGTTTATATATAGCCCGCGCCTATCCTGCGCGCGGCGCTAACTAATTATATATATTTATATATACTCTATGCCCGTTATACGCGCGGACTTTACTAAGTACCCCCTATATAACTTAGCTATTCGGGCGTAGCTTAAATCTTTTATAAATAGCTAAAGCGGAAATATTAGAAAGCGAATATAATAATACCTCCTCCTCTAACTCTAACTTTATACTTATTTATAGCTTTACTATAATAATCTAGCTATTTTTTAAAATTAGCTATTATAAAGTTTATTATAAAATAATAAAACTTTTATATATTTTTAAGCTATACTAATAAGGCTTTAAATAATTAAATTATTAAGGCTATTTTAATTAAATATAAAAACTTAGTTTATAGTAATAATAATAGCTAAAAAGATAAGTAAACTATATAGATTTTATATTAAACTTAGTTTATTTATATTTTTACTATTACGGAGTCTGCTTTAGGGGAAATATTAGCTTTTAAATTATTAATTAATACCTAGTTTATTAAATATATAAAGTACTAGATATAGGCGGGGTTTAACTTAAAGCTAAGGTAACGCTTAAAGAGGGGGTTTTACTTTAAGCTTTTTAATTTTTCCTCTTTTTAGAATATATATAAAATAGTTCTAAGCTATATAAATATATTAATATATAAATATTATTATTATAAATAATTAATTTCCTTTTAAAATAAGTTTCTTTTTTTTATATAAAAATTTTAATATTTAGTAAAAATAAATTATCTAATATTATAAAAATATATATTAATATTAAAGCGGATAAATACCTTATTAGGAAAAACTTACTTAATAAAATTAATAATATTAATTATAATATAATAATAGTTTAAGGCTTAAATAATATTAAATTAGCTATTATCTTTACTATTAAATATTTTTACCTTAAGTTAAGGAAAAGCTCCTTAACCGCACTTAAAATAGGTGCGCACTTACGAATAACGTAAAAGCGCAAATCTTTAAAATAAAACCCTTCTCAGACTCTATCTAACCTTGTTAATATTATAACTGCTACTATTTTAGTTATATTACTAAGTCTTATAAGTATACTAAGCTTTATAGTAAATACGGTACTACCGCGTATAAGACCGAGACCGAATATAAGGCGGGATAGGATAGATACTTATATATATATTTTTTATATAGTAGAGATTACCCGGCCTAGTTAAGGCTATACCTTATAGCTATTTAAAAATAAAATAAAGCCTGGGCTTATTATAAATAATAGCTTATAAGATTTACTAAACTTAGTATATAGTTAGTAATACTTTTTTATATATAATTTACTTAGGAATTAGTTCCTAAGTCCTCTTAATAGTTCGTCGCTAGTAGAAAATATTATAAACTTATAAGTAGCTCCTAGCCGAAGCTATCTTCTAAGATATTAGTTAGCGGAGATATACTAGAAGCTATAAGGCATTAGATTAGGCGTAAAAAGAGCGTATCTTTACTAAACTTAAGCTACTAACCCCCTAGGTAAACTTAGAATATAGTAAATATTAATAAACTTACCCTTATATTATATTAAATAGATAGCCTTATTAGGACTAATATCGAACTCCTAACTATACCGGCCTTTACTAAAATTTAGATTAAAGCTACTATTAAGGCTCTACGCGAAAATAATAAGAATATAACTATTATTACCTTTAATTCCTCCTTATATATTTAAAAGTCCTCTTTTAGAATATTAATAAGTAACCTAAGCTAGTATAATTAGCCCTTTATAATATATATAATTATAATATTATTACTTTATAAGGAATAATATATTACTTAGAAGCTAGTCCGCCCCTTTTTAAAACCTTACTTTATAAACTTATCTTTTATAATAAATAAGCGGCTATATATATCTATAAGCGTTATAACGTTTTAGATTAGTTACTTATTACTAGTAAGAATTAGGCCGGAGTTAGCTTTACTTTTAGATTAGAAATTATCTTAGTATACTCCTCTTTAAATTAAGTTAGATAAGGCTACCTCTCTATTTTACTTAAATTTAAGCTAAAAGCGAAATAAATCCTCCTTAAAGATTTTAACTTATATTATTTATTATAAGATAGCTATAAATAATATTCTAATAACGTAGATTAGCTTTTCTAAAAGACCTCTAAACTTAACCTTTTACTTTTTATTTTTAAAACCGAATATATTAAAATATTTTATAGCTATTAAGATAATATATTAGATTTAGTTTAGGTAATAGCTAAGTCCTACGCCTTATATATAGGACTAAACCTTAACTTTATAAAATTTAATTATATTCCGTAAATACTTATAATTAGTATATAAAATATTAACCCCTTTATGCCTAAGCTATAATAGTAATAAGCTAATTTAAACCTTATTATAAGAGAATCCTTTACCTAAATCTTTATCTTTACCGCTATTAAAACTACTAACTAATTAACGCCGCCCTTAACCGCCTTTATAATAAATTATAGTAAGTTATCTAAGCCGCTATATTTTTTTATACCTTAGTATTTAAAAAGAAATAAACTTAGTTTACTTTAGTAGTTACTCGCGCTATTAGGGACGCTAAATAGGCTAAGCGTTACTATTATAATTTCCTATCTAAATATAACTAGCTATAATTATAAGAATCTACTTATAATTAGAAAAAGGTAATTACTTATTCTTATTAAGCTAACTAGCGTTCCTTCCTATATTTTATTTATAATAATCTTAGATAGTTTTAATATATAAAGCGCTAGGCGCGGCTTCGTAATAGAATATTAGCTAAGCTTATTTACCTTTTAGCTTTATAAAACTTAGGTAAAGGAGAGGCCGCGTCCTTTAAGGATAAAGTATATATTTTAATAAATAAGTTCTTTTTACTTATTCTTAACCTCCTTTTAGTAAATTATAAAACGCTTAAACTTAGCTTTATTATAAAATAATATATTATTATAAATATTATTTAAGCTACTCTTTATATTATATTACTATAAAAGGCGACTATATTAAACTAAATCTTAACTAGCTTCCTTAAGATATATTACTTAGTCTTTTATATATAATTTACTTATATTTTTCACGCTTACTTCTAGCTTAGCTATTTTTTAAGTTAACTTTATATTATTATTATAATAGTATTATATAAGTAAAGTAAGTGTTAAGTAGTCTTTATACGTACGTATAAGTAAGAGAAAGTAAAGGTAACCTAAATTAAGTATAATTAGAGATAGATACCTTTCCTTTATTATACGAGGAAGAGCGGCTATATAGCTAGATAATACTCTACTTCTATACCCTCCTTCTTCTTATCTAAGCTACCTCTTACCTCCTAAGTCGTATAAGGCATAACTTAGGTAATAATATATATTTTATTAGAGGCTTCCTTATATCTATACTATCCTCTATATATATATCGTATAGTAAATATAAAAGGGTATATAGAGATAATATCTAATATTTAACTTTTTCTTTTTATAAAAAAATATACTAAATAAAAAGGTATTATATAAAGAAAAAACTCCGTTTTCCTAAAAGGTAGATATTTCTAGAGAAAAATAATTATATAATATTAAATAAGTATATAATTAAAAAAATCTTTAAAAGTAAATAACGCCCGTAATACCGTAATAAAAAAAGATAAAAAAATAAGCTATTAGCTAAAAATTAAAAATTAGGTTATTATATAATCTAATCCGTAATATATTTTTATAGAGTTTTACTATAAAGGTTTCTTATAATTATAATACTAAGAAAAAGAAGTAGAAAGCTAACTTTTTATAACCTTATATTAAAAATATTAAAAAATATTATAAAAAATAGGAATTAAAAATCGGATTTTACCGCCTTTTACCGCCTTTAAAGGGGTATAAAAACCCCTCCTCGCTCCCTCTCTCTCTCTTTCTTTTTCTCTTCCTTTCTTCTTTCTTTCTTTTTTAGGCTAATTAATAAAAATAATAACGATAACTAGAAAAATCTTTAATAAAAATTAATAAATTATATAATATACTTAAGTTATTTTTATTAATAGTTATTAGTTATATAATATATTTCCCTATCCCGATAATATTATAGCTTATTAACTTAAATTTTATTAAGTTTATATACTTTATAATAATAAAAATAATTAGCGCTTTATATAGTAGATATCCTTAAATATAAGAAAAAAAAGTTTAGCTATTATATAATAATAATATTAATAAGAGAGTAGTAAGCGGAGATCTAATTAGTAGCTATATTATTATCTAATATTTTTATTTACTTTAATAATACTTAAGATCCTAAGTATATTAAAGCTATTATTATCCGACGCCTAAGTTATTTTTTAGCGGTCTTACTTATAAATTATAGTAAAATAATAATAAAACTATATTACGTTTACGCTAAAAATCCTTATTTTTTTAATATATATTAGATAAATAATAATAAGGCTTATATTACTTATATATAGCGGTCCTATATAATAAGATACTTTTTTATATAATAAGGCTAAGTATCGTAAACTCCTAAGCTAATACCTTATATTTTAGTAACTACTTTTATTAAGTTACCCGATAGCTAGCGGCGGGGATAGGTAATAATAATATTAGGCGGAGCGCCTCTTAACGCGGAGGAGTATATTACTATCTCGGATAACGAGTAATAAGGGGCGGGGGTAAAAAAGAAGTAATAGTAAGATTAGATAATAAGGAAAAAGGAAAAGAAAAAGAAAAAATATTAAGCGTTTAGGACTTATAGATTTACTTTTTATTTTTAAAATTAAGCGTAAGGGTTAAATAATACTTAGAAAAAATTAATAATAATTTTTATATAAAAATAATAAAAAAAAAATATAAAAATATAAAAAAAATAGGAAGGTAAAAATAGAGGGTTAGATAAAATAAAGATATAAGAAAGAAAAGAGTATAAATCTTATATAACTTAGGTAAGTTATTAAACGGTAGCTTTAATCCGTAACTTATAGGAATTTATAGAAATAAAGGTTAATAAGGCTAAGTTAGTACTATCCTTAATATAAGCGTTAGCTAGGTTATTCTTACTATTAATTTATTATATTTCTAAAATTTCCTTACGCTTATATAATTTATAAATAGCTATAATATCGATTATTAGCCGTTTTTCTATTATTAAGCTAAGCCTTACTAAGTAATTATATAATAAACGTAAGTTTATATAGAAAATAAGAGGGATTAGAGGCGTGCTTAGAGATCGTATAATAGCTTAAATAGTTAAGTAAAGGGCTAGGCTAATATTAACGCTATTTACTATATTATAAAGTTCGCTTACTAGGATATTTTAAGTAACCTTTTTATATTTCGTAAAGGTTTAGTAGAGGATATTACCTTATATAATAAATAAGTTAAAGGACTAGTCTTCTTTACTAAGGATAATTAAGGTACTAAGCTATAAGGTAAGGTCCTTATTATTTATAAATAGCTTATTTATAAAAATAAATAGTTTTATATAAAATAAGTTAAGCGGAATAAATTATAAATTATAGGTAATATTATTAATCTGCTACTAGATACGTTTATTAAGGGCTAAAATATCTTACGAGGAAGGATTAGTTACTTAAGTAGCTATTATAAAGTTATACGACGCCTCCGGTTAATAAGTAAAAGTAATATATACTCCTTAGGCTCGCTAGCTAATAAAGTCCTACGGGGTAATATTAGCAGTTAAGTTAATAATATAGAGGCCCTTTACTTATTTTTTCTATATAAAAATAATATTATACGATTTACGCGTAATATAACTACCGTTAAAGTTAATAGATAAGCTATTAGTAAGAAATATTTTAAGCTTCGTATAAAGCTCTGCCTATTTTAACTTATTTTCCTTAAGTTTAGAAAATATATTAGATATAAAAGAGAATATATTATCTATTTATAAGCTTATTATTCTAAATAAGTCGGGGCCGGCTATTATAAATAAAAGATATAGATTATATAATAAAGGTATTATATAAAGGTTCGTATAATAATAATTATAATATATTTTAAACTAATATAATCTTAATTCTACTAGCCTATATAGCGGCTTCCTTATATATAAAAAAGTATAGAGTAAATATTAATCTTATAATTCTTTAAGAAAGTACGCGTATATCGTATAACTTAAAGGATTAGTAGATTATATATACGCTTATATAATATCTTATAGTTCGCCTTAATAGTTATATAACTTTATAAAGATAAGTCCGAGGGTAAGAAAGAGGCGCTATAATATATATAGAATTATAAGTAATTATATAAGGATTTCTTCTTTACCGTTATCTTTATAGCCTTAAATAACTAGGCGGGACTTTTCGTAAGGGCTATTATTTAAGTTTTTTATTTCTTATATAAGACGCGTTTTAAAAATACACCTTATAGGGTCCGAAGAAAGGTTATATCGGACGAAGGTAAAAACTTCCTATATAAAAAGGGTATTAATTTCCTTATAGTTAGAGGCCTCGAATAGTTATTTTAAGGTAATAATAATACCTTATTACTATAGTTATACGGTAAGTATATAGTTATCTTTTTCCTTCGTAATAACGAATATAAAGGGAAAAGCTTTATATAAGTTTTTATTATATAAGGGTATAATCGGGACTTTAAACTATACCTTTTTCTTTATAAATATAGTAAGGAGGGAGCGGAGATAAGGTTTAACTTATATCGTATAAAATCTAGTTAGTCCTATAAAAAGTTTAAGGATAATATCCTAGCTATTAAAATTAGAAATATAAAAAGGACCTTACTATTTATCCTTTTTACGCTAAATAAAAACTTTACTTTAAAAAAGAAGTAATAAGATATTATATAAGTTAGGTTTATTTTAAGTATAGAGAGCGCGTAAAATATCCGCTTAAGCTTTAATTTATTATACTTATTTTATAGCGCGTTAAATTACTTAAGCTCTTATAATAATCTTAAGCGCTAAGGGCAAGTTATACGAAATATAAGGGTAAGCGCTAAAAATAAGAAATATTAGGATAAGGCTATTTAATTTAGCTATATTATTAATAGCCTTAATTATAAAGGTCTTACTAAGGCGACTGCGGAAGTAAGCTAAAGTAAAGTTATAATTAAAGCTATCGAAGAGAGGAAAGAAAAGGGAGAGAAGCCCCCTTCCCGAGCTAGCTATATACCCCGCGCGATAACTAAGCGCTATTAGGAAGACCTAAACATATCCGCTATAATTCCCCCTATTTAGCTATAATTAGTTATAAACTAATCCCTTATATAGCCCCCTCCTTAGGCTAGCTAAGGAAATAGGAGCGTAGAACGGAAAAGTTACGTATTACTACGCTAGCGGGACGCTTTATATAAACCCTAGCCGATAGCTTAATAGCCTCTATAAAGATAAGGATAAGAGGGCGGAAGGGCTCCCTTATAGCCCGAGAATTTAAACCCTAATCCCTATAAGGAAGATTCTAATAAGCTTAAAATCGTAGCACCGCTTAAGGTAGGAATTAATAAACTCGTATACTAGTAGTAAAAACTTACCTATATAGCTAGTATATAAGACTAAGTAGCACCGTGCTAGTTACGGGAAGCTTAGAGAATACCCTAATTATAGTAAATAGTAAAGCTAGCTATATACTTATTATTATATACTATTAGCGCTAGTTTATAAGCTAGGGCGTAATATAATTATAATATATACTTACTAATAAATTTACGCGCCTAAGCTACGCGCGGATTATCCTTATATAAGGTAATATAATAAGGCTAAAAATTACCTAAGCTATAATATTTAGTATATACTTATCCCTCCTTACTTATTATCCCCTTAATTAAAATACTTTAAATTTACTTTTAACTACCCCGCTCCGCTTATAAAAAGCCTTAACCCTAATATCCTTATTTACTTATAAAGCTTTAGATAATTACGCTTAAAATAACCGATCTAATTATATTAATAATAATACTAGCGCTTAGTAATATTAGAATAAGATTATATAAACGCGATATCTATTAGGTTAGTAAAAAAGGGGGGCGGCAAATTAACTAGCGCGTTAGGAATATTCCCGGAACTAAATACTTTATTAAAGCCTCGGAGAAGGCTAGCGAAAGCTATATATATTATAAGCTAGTTCTTATAATTTAAGCGCTCTTATAGCTTCTTATATAGCCCGGATAAGAGTAGAATAATCTTAATATAATTAAACTAATATAACGGTCCGGCCTTAAAAAGGGTATATTCCTACCTTATAATATATTCTCTAAAGGGCTTTAATAGCCTCTAATATATCCTAACTAAGGAAAAACTTACTTAGCGCTTTTTATAACTTTTCCTAAAAAGCTCGGAGATATACGCTAAAAAAGCTTTAAGCTAAAAAGAAAAATCTATAGCTATAATAATATATAGAAGGAATATTTACTAAAAGGTGCTAAGACGAGAAAAGATATAGTAAAATTAGAACTTAAGCTCCCTAATTACGGCTCCGTTAATTATAAATTTAGTATATATAGCGGCTAGCTAAGAGTCTAGGCTAAAATAAGCTAAAAGCAGCTTTAATATAAGTAGAATTTAATAGCGTTCTATGCTAAGATCTTATTTTTACGTTCGGTTAGCGGTAAGAGGAGCTTTAATTAATATAAAGGTCTTACTAAGGCGACTACGGAAATAAGCTAAAGTAAAGTTATAATTAAAGCTATCGAAGAGAGGAAGGAAAAGGGAGAGAAGCCCCCTTCCTAAGCTAGCTATATACCCCGCGCGATAACTAAGCGCTATTAGGAAGACCTAAACATATCCGCTATAATCTCCCCTATCTAGCTATAATTAGTTATAAACTAATCCCTTATATTAATAGCTATTTAAAAGATAGTTATATTATTAGTCTTAGTGCTAATTTCTTATTATAAGATATTATACGCCCGCTTAAGAGGGGCGTATATATATTTAACTTTACTAATCGCCTAATACGCTTTAACGGGTATTTTTTTATATATAATACTAAGTAGTTTCGCGTTTATATAAAACTTTAGAGAGAAAAAGTTAGTCCTAGCATTATAAGAGATAATATTTAGTAAGCTTTAGTATATATAAATCTAATACTTATATAAGGCGTTTTAAGTATTTACTACCGATATACTTTATATAAAGGCGGCGGCTTAGAAAAATATAGCTTTATTAATAGCGTATAAAACCGGCTTATTATTAAAATAAAAAATATTAATAATAAAGGAATAGTTAAAATTATAGTTATTTTTAATAGAAAACTTAAACTAATATAGTTTTACGTTATATAATTAGTATTAATAATAAAATTATTAAATTAACTTAAAGGCTATAAGGGTTATATCTAAAAGATTAGCTTTTTTTAGTAAGTTATAAAGCTATTATATATAGGGGTAGCTAAAATATTAATAAAGCTATTATAACTTTTATTCTATATAATATAACGTAAATTCTTACTTTAAAATATTAAAAAATAAATATCCTTATTTCCTAATAATAGGAACTATTATATTATTATATTATATAATAATATCCTATATATTAGCGTAGAAAGTACGGAGGCGGTTAGTATCTTTAAGATAGAAAAAGAATAAGGTAGAAATATTAAGAATATAATAGAGGACTTTGCTAAGAGGGTTTCGTACGATAATAGTTCTAATTAGCTTAGTAAGTTCTAAGAAGCTAAAATAGATTATATTCTTAATTAGGGTTTAGTTAATAGTTATATAAGGGTATTCCTAAATATAAGCTTCTACTTATAGTTTACTTATAATTAAGATTTACGTAGCTTCTATATTTTAAAGCTCGCCTTAGTATATTATACGATATATATCGGAAAGGAGGAATTATTCCGCAGGAACTGCTAAGGCCTTTAATTAGTAAATATTATCGCTAGTAAGGCGGTATATATAGGCCGCTATAATAAAAAATAAAACCGCGTTTTCGCCGCTAATAATTTCTTTTTTAATATCGGAGTTTTTATTATATAACTATAAAAATTAGGAATTTTATTTATTAGAGCTTTTATATAATAGAAGGAATATACTAAATTCTTCCTTTATAGGGGGGTCTTAGCTAGTTTTTTTATAACTAGTAAGGTATTACTTATATACGCGTTAGATATTATCTAACTTATAGTTCGTAAACTAATATCTTTTTTTTTTATATATAAAGTACTTTTATATTATATAAGGTTAGAACTAGCGTCGCTATAGGGAAAAACGTTATATAGGGGGCGATTATTATTAGTAGGGAGTAAAAAAAATTATCCGGGGTTTATATAATACTTATTATAATTAAGGTAGCGTTATTTAATAAAAAACTAGTTAGTAGTTTTATCTATAGTAATAATAAGGGAGGAATAGAAGCGATTAATAAATATTTTATATAATATATCTTAGAATATTATAGCCAGGGTTTAAAATTAGTTAGTCATAACTGACTAATAACTGACTAAAGTTTAGTCATGACTAAAATACGTACTTTTTAGTCAGTCATTAGTCAGTCACTCTAGTGACTTTAGTCAGTCACTAAATAAAGTGACTGACTAACTAAAGACTAAAGACTAAAATGACTAAAGCTTTAGTCAGCTTACGTAAGCTAATTAAATATAAAAAAAATACTAGTATATAGCTCCGATTATATATTTTATATAACTTAAGTTTTTTTTTTAATTAGACTATTATTTAGCGAGTAAAAA